>CABHPR010141207.1:47194-66222 GCA_902168415.1 Peromyscus melanophrys | reverse complement strand
CCACAGACCTTCCATAGTAACAGATGAGCAAACAAAGAATAATTTGTATGTCTTCCTTTCAACCTATTCTTTTGTATTCCTGGTTTTATTTCCAAATTTGTGGTCAGTTCATAATATTTTTATTCATTAACTCATCAGAATTTCCATAAGCAGACACTGAGTGTGTATTCTGTGCCTGTACTATTTTGTTTCTATACCTCTCATGAATTTTCAGATTTTCCCATCCTTCTGAAACTGAGAATTCACTTGTGGACTCAGTAGCAATGTTCTTGAATTTAAAGTCTCTGGCACCGAAAAACATGAAATTTACTACGTATGATAATAAATATAGGTTGAGTCAACACAGTTGCTTATTCAAATCCATTATGTTATAATTATATAGGTTCAATAAATATAATTTTCAAAAAGTTCCATACATCTCATCTTTGCAATCACTCTTCAAAATATATGTTCTACCACTTAATGTTAGATAAGAAAATTATTTTCAAAAAAGGTTTTTTGAATGAGAGGGTTTTTTTAAAAAAATTGTGCATTGTGGGCAAATTTTTCCGCATGTATGTATGTTCATCATGTGTGTTCCTTGCCAGAAGAGCCAGAAAGGGAAAAAAAGCACCCCTGAAACTGGAGTTTGGGTATGAGTTGCCAAGTAGGCTGTG
Organism: Peromyscus melanophrys; assembly: GCA_902168415.1. Taxonomy (NCBI): domain Eukaryota; kingdom Metazoa; phylum Chordata; class Mammalia; order Rodentia; family Cricetidae; genus Peromyscus; species Peromyscus melanophrys. The sequence continues at coordinate 65,566 of CABHPR010141207.1, read as the reverse complement.
GGAATTGATCTGGGATCCACTGGAACAGCAGCCCATGCACTTAAGTCACTGAGCCATGTCTCCAGCTCAGAAAAAAATAAAAAAAACCCTGAATATTGTAGCCAAGAACAAATAAAAATAAAGAGATGTTTGCTTTTAATTCAACTGTGCTTGAATGGAATTCAGTATCATTATATTCCAATACCAAGAGAATTGGAAAGACAACATGGAAAGTGGATAAAATTCAACATTTATGCTTTCCCAGTGTCTAAATCAGTGCATTAGCATATTTTAGAGATTTCCATATCCATGTGAGTTTGTAGAACCTGTGAATTTTAATTTATTGCTGACTCTCCTACATTAAATTATTTATTATGATTTTTCTGTATTCTTATGGATTAAAATTTGGATATTTAAATTACACAGTAACTAGAACAGGACCATATTTAGTTGAACTTACTGCTATATTCTGTTAGATGGATTATCTTTTTTTTTAACTTTATTCTTCTGTCATACATTACATCCCAACCCAACCACATGTTCTTCTCCCTCCACTCCTCCTAGTCCCTCCTTCTACCTCCCCCAAATCAACTCCTCCTCCATTTCTCTTAAAAAAAAAAAAGCAGGCCTCTCAGGGATATCCTCCGAAACCGACCATAGCTAAACTAAATAAAATAGGGCTTGGTACAAACCATCATATCAAGACTGAACAAGGCAACCAGGTTGGTGGACAAGGGCATAAGTAGAGTCTGAGACAACGCCCACAACCCCCACTTACATTGTTAAGAGTAGCACAAGAACACCAAGCTACATAACCATAAGGTAACTGAAGAGGGCATAGCTCATACACATACAGGACCTGCATTTGCTGCTTCAGGCTCTATGAGCCTCTATGAGACCTTCATAGTTGATTCTGTGAGCCTTGTTCTCATAGTGTCCTAGAGCTTTCCTGGTCCTGCAAGCGTTCCTCCCCCTCTTTTGTGGGGTTTCCCTGGCTCCACCTAGTTTTAGAATGTGGGTATCTACATCTGCCCCCATCAGTTGCGGGATAAAACCCTTCTGATGACAATTTGGCTTGGCAATTATCTATGAGCATAGCTGAACATCAAAAGGAATCATGTCACTGCCCTATTTTTTTCCAGTCGTGTTTCCTGCTACCCTGGGTATCTGGGCTGTTCTGCCTCTGATTCCTGGCTGTCAAGGCACTGTCAGGTGTAGGCCCCCACTCATGGCTTGGGCCTGAATTGGACCAGTCATTGGTTCAACATTCCCAAAATTTCTGCTCCACCTTTGCCTAATAAATCTTGAAGGCAGGACTGATTTTTGGTTGACAGTTTTGTGACAGATTTGTTGTCACATCCCCACTGCTAAAAGCCTTGTCTTGTTATAGAAGATGGCCAGTTCTTGCTACATATCCCCCATTACTAGGAGAATTCCCTAGGGTCACCTTTATAGATTCCAGGGGTTTCCACTACACTAGATTTCCACATCACAACGCCCCCAATGACCTCAGTTCCAGGTATCTCCGACAGTACTCTATCCATTTGTGCCCCACCTACCTGATCTCTTCTGTTCCTATCTACACCCAACCCCTGTCCACTCACAAAATCTATTCCATTTTCATTTCCCAGGGAGATTCATGCACACCCACTTGAGCCCATCTGTTACTTAGCCTCTCTGGGTTTGTGGATTTTATAGCATGATAGTCCTTTCCTGAACAGCTGGTATCCAGTTATAAATGAGTACATACCATGCTTGACTTTATGGGTCTAGGTTACCTCAGTCAGGATGATCTTTTCTAGTTCCATCTATTTGCCTGTAAATTTTTTGAAGTCATTGGTTTTAAGAGATGAGCAATACTCCACTGTTTAAATGTTCCACTTTTTTATCCATTCTTTTGTTTGTTTTTGTTTTTGTTTTTGGTTTTGTTTTTTTTTTTTGAGACAGGGTTTTTCCTTAGCTTTGGAGCATGTCCCCGAACTCACTCTGTAGACCAGGCTGGCCTTGAACTCACAGATTTCTGCCTGTCTCCGCCTCCCAAGTGCTGGGATTAAAGTCGTGACTTGAAGTTTTTGTCACACAAGTCTTTTACTTGCGGTGTTAGAGTTACCTCAAGATATGTTATATTATTTTTGACTATGGTGAAAGGTGTTATTGCTCTCATTTCTTACTCAGCCCATTTGCCATTTGTATAGAGGAAGGGCTACTGATTTTTTTCCTCATTAATCTTGTATTGAGCCACTTTGCTGTTAGTGTTTATCAGCCAGAGGAGTTTCCAGGTGGAATTCTTGGGATCTCCTATGTATAATGTTATACCATCTGGCAGTAGCGATTATTCAACTGCTTCCTTTGCAATTTCCATACTCCTGTTCTCAGTCAGCTGTCTTTTTGCTCCCTGTACTTTTCATTCACTGTATTGAATAGATATGGAGGGAGTGGATAGTCTTGCCCTGTTCCTGATTTTAGTGAAATTGCTTTGAGTCCCCCGCCCCCAATTGATTTGATGTTGGCTGGCTGTCTGCTGGAAATTGCATTTAATGTATATAGGTATGTTCCTTGTATCCCTGATCTCTCCTAGAATCTTTTTTAAATTTTTATAATTTAATTCAATTTTACATATCAGCCATGGATTCCCCTGTTCTCCCTCCTCCTCCTCCCTGTCCTCCCCTCAGCCCACCCCCCATTCCCATCTCCTCCAGGGCAAGGATTCACCTAGGGATTCAGCTCAACCTGGTAGATTCAGTCCAGGCAGGTCCAGACCCCTCCTACCAGGCTGAGCCAAGTGTCCCTGTGTATGCCCCAGGTTTCAAACAGCCAGCTCATGCACTGAGTACAGGACCCGGTCCCACTGCCTGGATGCCTCCCAAACAGTTCAAGCTAATCAACTGTCTCACTTATCAAGAGGGCTTGATCCAGTTGGGGGCTCCTCAGCCATTGGATCATAGTTCATGTGTTTCCACTAGTTTGGCTATTTGTCCCTGTGCTTTTTCCAATCTTGGTCTCAACAATTCTTGCTCATACAAACCCTCCTCTTTCTTGCCAGTTGGATTCCTGGACCTCCACCTGGGGCCTGGCCATGGATCTCTGCATCTGCTTCCTTCAGTCATTGGATGAGGTTTCTAGCACGACAATTGGGGTGTTTGGCCATCCTATCACCAGAGTAGGTCAGTTCGGGCTTTCTCTCAACCATTGCCACTCGTCTAATGTGGAGGTATATTTGTGGATTTCAGGAGACCTCTCTAGCACTTTGCTTCTTCCTATTCCCATGTGGTCTTCATTTATCATGGTCTCTTACTCCTTGTTCTCCCTCTCTGTTCTTGATCCAGCTGGGATCTCCCGCTCCCCTAAACTCTCTTTCCCTTGACCCTTGCCCTTCATTACCCCCATCACGTCCAGTTTGCTCATGTAGATCTCATCCATTTCTTTGTCATTGGGCGATCCCTGTGTCTTTCTTGGGGTCCTGTTTTCTAGGCAGCCTCCCTGGAGTTGTGAGTAGCAGTCTAGTCATTCTTTGTGTTACAACTAGTATCCTCCTATGAGTGAGTACATGCCATGTTTGTCTTTCTGAGTCTGGGTTACCTCACTTAGGATGATATTTTCTAGATCCATCCATTTGCCTGCAAACCTCATGGTGTCATTGTTTTTCTTTGCTGAGTAGTACTCCATTTTGTATATGTACCATATTTTATTTATTCATTCTTCAGTTGTAGGGCATCTAGGTTGTTTCCAGGTTCTGGCTATTACAAACAATGCTGATATGAACATAGCTGAGCATGTGCCCTTGTGGTATGATTGAACATTCCTTGGGTATATGCCCAAGAGTGGTATAGCTGGGTCTTCGGGGAGATCTTCTAAGAAAAAGCCATATTGCTTTCCAAAGTGGCTGTATAAGCTAACAGCTGTGGAGGAGAGTTCCCCTAGCTCCACATCCTCTCCAGCATAAGCTATCTTCAGTGTTTTTTAACTTATCCATTCTGCAGGTGTAAGGTGGTATCTCAGAGTTGTTTTGATTTGCATTTCCCTGATGATTAGGGATGTTGAGCAATTCTTTAAATGTCTTTCAGCCATTTGAGCTTCCTCTGTTGAGAATTCTCTGTTTAGTTCTATAGCCCATTTCTTAATTGGACTGTTGGGCATTTTGATGTCTAATTTCTTGAGTTCTTTATATATTCTGGATATCAGTCCTCTGTCAGATGTGGGGTTGGTGAAGACATTTTCCCATTCTGGAGGCTATCGCTTTGCCTTGTTGACCATATCCTTTGCTCTACAAAAGCTTCTTAGTTTCAAGAGGTCCCATTTATTGATTGTTTCTCTCAGTGTCCGTGCTACTGGTTTTATATTTAGGAAGTGATCCCTTATGCCAATGCATTCAAGACTACTTCCTACTTTCTCTTCTATCAGGTTCAGAGTAACTGGATTTATGTTAAGGTCTTTGATCCACTTGGACTTACTTAGATTTTCCTTTTTCAGGATTCCCTCAGTTTTTGATTTCTTTATTGCTTCTATTTTATTTTCAGTTCTTGAAGAGTTTTATTCATTTCCTTGATCTGTTCATTTGTTTTTTCTTATCTTTCTTAAAGGGATTTATTCTTTCCATCATGAAGGGCCTCTACTATTTTCATAAACTTGGTTTTAAGGTCTTCTTGTGCTTCAGCTGTGTCGTAATATTCAGGGCTTGCTGAGGTAGGGTAGCTGAGCTCTGGTGGTGACATATTGCTCTGTTGTAGGGTTGTAGTTGATAATTACACTAGTATCTAGGCATCTGGGTTTGGGGTAGTAGGTTTTGGTGCAAATTATTGAATTTGTCTTTGTTGAATGGGTGTTTTGTTTTTGTTTTTGTTTTTGTTTTTTCTTTTGGTTTCTTTTTGCTCTCTGGTCTTCTGGCCTAAGTGGTCTGTGGTTCCTTCCATTGGCCAGTCTGTTCTCTGGCTCAGCAGGGTGCCTCTTCTGGCATTCTGGGAGGCTGTGAGACCTCTCATTTTATGACTGCTGGCATAGACTCTGGTAAAGCTGGGTCTTCTTCAGGTTCTGTGAGCTGGTATATAGTGACAGGAGGAAGTAGGATGTTGGGAAGGCTGGGAAGGCTCTGAGAAAGTGTTGGCAGTCTGAAAGCAGAGCCTTACCTGAGGTTCTGGTTGCAGGTGTGGCTTCTGGTAAAGCTAGGGATGTCTGCTCCAGGTGTTGTGAACATGGATATGATGAAGAAAAGAAATGAGGGCTGTTGGGGGAAGGCTCTGAGGAAGTGTTGGTAGTTTGCAAGCCAGGGATTACTTTGAGTTCTGGATACCAGCCTGGACTCTGGTAAAGCAGGGGATTCAGCAGAAGTTGTGTGCCGGGATTTTATTGAGATGGATTATCTTTATGGATGACAATAATGTATTTATATTTTCCTTTTTTTGTTAACATGACATTGTTAACCTTTATTGCTGAATTGAGATTTTTAGCATTGCTGGAAGGCAAGTGTCACATTGCATCCCCATTGTTTCTTCACACATGTTTTTGTACAAATAGTATACATATATATACATAATATATAAATATACCTGTGTGTATATATGTATATGATGTTTAATATCATGTTTGAGTCAAGCAGATTAAATTCCGGGAAAGGAGATATACTAAAATTTTAACGTGATTTTCTAATAAAATAAACCTTTAAATTCCTACGTAGTTTATTTAGTCTAGACACTGGAAATATTACATATAATGACTAAAATGAGGTCATTGTGGTCCCATTTGAGAATGCAATTACTTTGCACATTTGTTAGGTAACGTCTGGTCTAGTCACCATTACTTATAAAGTAATTTCATTTCTACAATCCTATTTTTAATAGCAATCATTGGATTTTATATGTAAAGGTTATTTGCTTGCAGTTTTGAACCTTGCATATTTTAGAAGAAACATAGACAAATGCTTTTCAGGATTTAGAGTAGTATCAGAGAAAGTATTTACTGAAAAGCATACTGCTAAACACGTTAAGTCTACAACAACTAGTGAGGAAGAACATCAAGTTCCAAGACACATGACATCATGAAGTTACATGCAGGATACCCTAATTACAGAACAAGGTCAAAGAGTGTGAGCCAAAGAGAAAAGGTGACTCTATGAAAGCAGAGATCAGAGAGTTAGGCATCTAATGAGATGCTGAAAGGTTTTAAGCTTCATATCATAGACGCAATAACTTTATACTTATCGGAATAACTAAATAATAAAATGTAGGAGTACAGTATGAAACACAGGGCAGCACTGCTCTCAGTACCATGGGCATAACAATGACTATTCACACAGGAATGAAAGCAACAATAATGAAAAATTTTGTTTCTGTCAAATAAACATGAGCTAAAAATATGTCATTAACTTTGAAATATTTAGCTCATCAGTAAAAATCTACAGAACATTCAATAGAGAACTAAGTAAACATAAAAAAGAATAGAATTAATATTTTATATTTGTTAATTAACTGAGGCATCCATGTAGTTTAAGAAAATGATTAAAATTTTAAGTACTTTTGTGATATTTATGTCATTATTTCCACAGTAAAATATGACCAACAGTTAGTCTAGAGAATTGTAAAAGATATATTATATAAGGGAAACAATAGAACCGAAAAGAAAATACTGTTCACTCATTGAATGTTGGATTATAGGAAATCTAAACTATCAGATAGCACATGCATCTTTATGGATAATGATGATAGAAACTTGCAATGACTGAAATAATGCTATGTGTAAAGAAAAAATATAGTTGTTTGAAAACATTGCTTAAACATTCAGATATTAATAGATATCAGGCTTGGTGGACACCCTATAGTATCTTCAGCTGCTAGAATAAAGAATTAGACACAAAGTTACAGCAGAAGACCACATAGCTTGTGTGAATGCTAAGAGCTACAGAAACAAACTGCTTGACAAACATGTTCATATGTAACGGGAATAAATTACCTTATTGAATTTAAGGCCTCTTCCAGAAGTTGGGAATTATTCCTGATACCATTTTTGGATCTAAAATGCCTATGTCCAACTGGTCATAGGGCCAGGGAGGAACCAATCTTATTGTTTTGTTAAATAAGCAGTGTCTTAAACTAATTCTAAATGACTTATGTGGTTGCATATATAAATTCATAGTCATTGTTACACCATGAAGAAGACATCAAGCCAGAATGGAGGGATGAGGTGTACTCAAAATCCCATGTCTGGATTATGAAATATTTGCAGGTCATAGATTATGTGAGGAGAGTCACTTTTTCTTAAAGATATGATCCCTGTCAAACCAACCACACTCTTGTAATTTCACAAATCCGAGAATATATAGAAAGCACAAATGGACTTAATGTGTTAATAATAAAAGGACAGTTATTTGGGTAGATAGGGATAGATGTATCTGAAAGAAGTAGAGAGTAAATATCATCCAAACACAATATACAAAGTTCTTAAGGAATTGATACTTTTTCAAATATCACATTTTGAAGAGAGGAAAGCAGCCCAGAACAGAGAAAAAGTTTAGAAACTCCTGGGAGTGATGCACAGATGAACGGGCTTTTATATGTTTTGGCATATTACACACATTCTGCATCATTTCCATGAGATGGGCTACTTTGTGCATGCTCTGTTGAATGTTGACATTGGTGAGGAGAGTCTTCAAATTTCTTCTGTGTCCATAGGTTTTTCTCCTGTAATAGATCTCTGCATCCTTTATAAAAGGCCTTTGTGATCCCACTCTTTTTCCTACTTTACAACTTCATTAAGACAGCTCAATGAGGATTTCTAGGAGTAAGTATTTAACAAATATGTGATGTTTGCTTTTGTTAATTATAAACTTAAAGGACAAAATTAAAACATAGACTGTAGAACAAATAACAAATAGTGGTAAAAGAGAAAAACATAAAACTTTTCCTTACAAACATATTAGTAAATAAGCTTATTTTAGTTACTTTAAATTTGCAATAAATTAGTGGTAGAAGCAGAAGGCAACTAGTCACATTGCATGCTCATTCAGGACAGAATGGTGAACTCTGCTAAGTTTTCTCTCTCTTTTCTGTTTTGCTTGTTTGTTTGCTTGGTTTTTTGTTTTTGTTTTTGTTTGAAACAGGATTTCACTTCGCATTCCTGGCTTTCCTGGAACTGGTTCTGTAGACAGGTCTGGTATTGAACTCAGAGTTCTGCCTACCTCTGCTTCCTGAGTGCTGGGATTAAAGGTGTAACCACAATGGCTGGCACCCTTTGTGTTTTCTATTCTCTCCAGAAACTCAGCCCATAGAATGGAGCTGCCTTAATGTAGAGTTGGATTCTCTTAGCTCTATTAACTTTATCTAGAATATTCTTCGTAGATATGTTTAGATGTTTTATTCCATAATAACGACTCTAAATCTCATCAAGTTCACAATTAGAATTTACTGTCATAGGAACTTTGACTAATCTTACTGAAAAAATTTGAATGCAAGCATAATATGTCAAACAATTATCTATATATTTATTCCAGTTATTTAATTCCTTATAGAACACCTTAAAATTTATTTGCTACCGTCCAGAAAGTCTGTAGAAAATAACTTTAAAAAAAATAGAGCCCATTTTAACCTGAGACTCTGTTGAACAAAGATCACATCAACCCACAGTAGATTTCTCTGAACTGAATGTGTTTTATTTCTTAGATTTTATGTATAGAAAAGTAAATTTTACTGTTTTATAATCTATTCCATAAAAGTTACATAGACCATTGTAAATGTTGGGTCAGATACAGAGATTTGTAATCTGCCTTGTCCCAGACTCTGCTTTGTAACATGTTCTGAGCAAACAGCAAATTTTGGGTTCTTTTCTGTATACTCTTCTGTGCTTACTGTACAGAAGCTTGAGAACTTGAATAGTTGCTCTGCTCTTCAGGTCAGATATGCAATCACTTATACACAACTCTACCATGGGGGTAAAGAGTGCTATCAAGTCCTTGTTACTCTCAGCTTTATAATCAGCCCTTAAATGACTCAAGTTTCTCACTATACAGGTCACCTGTATACATGGATGTGGTGAGGAAATTCCACATTTCAAAGGTACACATATAACAACAAATTTTATTTATCATAGCATTTAAAAATGTTAAAAGAGGGCTTAGCTTAATTTTTTTATCAGTTCTACAATCTAAAATTGGGGGATATATTAAAACTGGTACATAACTCAGCAAGCTATGACTCACAGAACAAACTGTTCTCACACCCGTTTTTTTTTTGAAATAATAATTATGAAGTCAGTGAAATCTCCAAAAATAGTATGTAAATTAACTGTATATTGTTCATCCTGAGTAACCCAGTAATGACATTTTATAAAACCATAGTAAAATAAGACCAAGATACTGATTTGACATTACATGACTGACAAAATTATAGACCTTAACTGGATTTCCACAAATTTGTACACATTAATTTATGACCACTGTGTCTATATGTACAAGGAGATCTTTTATGATATTTTATTGCTTTTGTAAATGTGTTTAATAATGCTACAAATAGTCAAGACCAGAAATACCTCGTCATCATGAAGAATTTTTTTCACATTAATTCTTTATTTTTCTTCTATTATAACCCTCTGTGGTAATCATAGCTGAAACCTGGGTCCTCTGAGCAGAGTTTCTGGTGTGATTTTTCTCAAGACAATTGTAGCTGGATTCCTGATAAGGAGAATTGATGAACATAGACACTTTCTAGAAGTCACAGCTCAAGGGGTTGTAGGTCTTTGAGATGGCATAGAAGGTGAAAGTTGCCCAGCATGGCAGTGTGGCCCCTGGTTGGTGTGTAGCAGTCATCAACACTGACCACTGGTCACACACACAGTGAGGATGCCGTGCCTCTGGACCAGGGATGAGGCACAACAATAGAGAGACACAACAGCCTGTCATCTTACATGGACCAGTGTGGGGATCACAAATCTTGTTCCCCCAGTAGCCTCTTTACATAGGGAGAATGGAAAGCTAGGCCAAGATGATTGCCCCTCAGATGGCAGTGGATACTTCCTTGGAGCAGTTAAGACCAAGACCAACATTATATTTCTGGATAGTGGCAAAAGGCCTTGAATCCACTCCACTGACAAACCAGCTTCTTCACTGGCTTGATTTTTAGAATCACATTCTTTGCAAATGCTCCCAGGAGAAAGTCAATAATCTCAGTCACCCATGGACTTGATCTTCATTTCCTTAACCAGGAAGTCCAGCTTGGTGATGAGGATATACTCCTTGTCTTTGATGTTATATCCATGAGCCTCACAGCCACATAGTTAGTTGCTTTGACCACACAATGACACCTAATGCTGATGCTCCTGAAACCTCTGTGGGAACGTAGGTTGTCCTCCATATCTCAGACTCCAGGTCCTCTGGGCCTTTCTGCTGCACTGGCATTGATCACCATTGGGTGTTTTCTTAAAGAAGCAAGAATCTTATTATGTGATGATATTCATTAAGATTATCTATCTGTCCCCCACTAATGAAAAGCATACATCTATTTATCATCTCTCCAATTTTATCAGCCTTTAAGTGATAAATATGTGGGATTATACGTGTGAAATATTTCTTTAAAATGAATTTAATCTTCAACAATTTCATATATGTATATAGTATGTTCTGGTCACACTTTCCACTCTCTCTGCTCTCATCACCCTCTGTACCCCCAAGACTTCTCTCCACCAGACTATTATGACTATACTAGTCAGGATTTTCTAGAAGAATAGAACTGATTAGAGTGCTCTACAGATTGTGTCAGGTAAGCACAAAAATGGCTGTTTCCTGACAGAAAGGCCAAAGACAGCAATTGTTCAGTCCAAAAGCCCGGACTCTTAGCTTTGACTTCGGTCTATGTTAGAACCCTGAAGGAAGCAGGTTTTAGTCCAGCAAAGGAATGCTTAAACAACAGAGCAGATGAATTTGACAGTGCAAGTGAGGGAATGAAGGTAAAAAGCAAAGGCTTTATTTTTCAATGTCCTTTAATGTAGGCTTCCACCAGATGGTGCAGCCCATATTTAGGATTGGTCTTCCAACCTCAAATGATGCATTCAAAGAAACCCGTTACAGCTGTACCTGGCTGGTTGGGGTTTAGTACATTCCAAATACAGTGAAGTTGACGTGCAAAACTGGCCATTGCAAATCCACCCCTTGTCAATCTGACACACAATCACATCTCCTTATGGCATGCTGATTACAGAAAACATTAACCACATTGTGTAGATGAGTCTTTCTCTGTCATGCCAACCAGCTCCCAAATCATGACCTAGAGACTTATTATTAATTATGAAAGCTTGGCCAATAGCTGAGGCTTGTTTCTAACAAGCTCTTATATCTTAAGTTAAACCATTTCTATTAATTTACTTTCTGCCCTGTGACTTTATTACCTCATCTCCATAGTGTTCATACTGTTTGTTCTGTGTTTCATAGTGTCTCCTGGTGACTCCATCATCTACAGAATCCTCTCTTCTCTGAAAATCCTGCTTAGATATTAGCCTTTCAGCTAACCAATTTGAGTGGTAAATCTTCACAGTGTACAAAAAGATTATTCCACAATATTTTCCCCTTTTTATCTAAATAAAAAGAAGAGGCTTTAACTCTAACATAGTAAAACTATATACAATAAGGACAATTACAATTACCAGTTACAGATTACGTTTGCAGTGTCCAGTCTATTTGTATTTGGCATGTTTGGGGAAAATACTCCATTATTTATTCTATCTTGATGAGTCCAAAGCTCTATACCTAATTTAACTTCTATCATAACTAAGATAAACTGCAACTATAACTATCTAGTTTTCAACTCCATCAAAGACCCCAGAAAGACAATATTACCAGAGTAAACAGGAAGTGTATTGCATACTATTTCCAAACCTATAGAAATGACAGAGGAACCTTGGGACAGTAACTCAAGGTTCTTCTGCAATGCTGAAGCATCCATCTCTAGCCTACAAGCCTAGAAGATCTGATAGAGATATTTATGAAGCAGGGATTTTGAAGGACTGTCCAGCCTTGTTTGGCAAAGTTCAGCAGTCTTTTGTCTTTGTGTCCAGCTTATCCAGTTTGTACAGCATACTGTCAGCAGTCAATACAAGAACAGTTTCCTACTCAAATATTTAGTTTGTGACATTGAAAGCAAACTCCATATGGAGTTTCTTCAATGTCCATCATCTTTCCTGAAGTAAATTGGTGCTGTCATTAGCACACATGTCTCATTGTCCTGAAAAGCCCTATGTAAACAGAACATTTCAAATGTCATATTCTCTAGGTCGTTTAAGTGTTGAAGACCATCTATCTACTTAAAACATATCTCTGTTTGATCTTGAAAACACACCTAATATGACTACAAGTTTGATTGTTATAGGTGACTATTAACCTGAATTTCTTTATTATCCTATGTAATAATAATTTTCAAGGACTAGTAAATTTACATCAAATTTTTAGATAAGCTGTGTAGGTACAATACCTTAAATAAGACTAGAGACATACCGGGCAGTGGTGGCACACGCCTTTAATCCCAGCACTTGGGAGGCAGAGCCAGGCGGATCTCTGTGAGTTCGAGGCCAGCCTGGTATACAAAGCGAGTTCCAGGAAAGATGAAAAGCTACACAGAGAAACCCTGTCTCGAAAAACCAAAAAAAAAAAAAAAAGGAGTAGAGATATATATACAGTATGTTAAATTTTGTATCAGTATAAAATAACCCATACCAATGTAAAATATTTGAGACTAGTTGTTGTTCAACAGTAGATTCAACAATGCACCCTTTCACTTCATCATTTTTATACTATATACCCCCACTTTTCCTTCAGAAAGAGATCCTTGAATTTGACACCTTTGTTTAGGTTTTTCTTGACAATGCCCAATAACAAGTTGGAAACAAATCCCCTAAACAATGGCAAACATCTATAACCCATCAAATGACCAAAAGTCATCAAAACTACCTTTTGGGAATCTGGGAGTCATGTTTTTCGACTGCTTCCTTATGTTTTGGGGTGCTAGAATCTTTATGAGACCTTAGAAAATTGGTATAACGGGCAAGTCCTAGGAGATTTAGCTATATTACTTGTTGCCCAGTCTTTGTGCCATGGGAAAGTTCAAGGCTTAGCTGAAATCCTGGCTGGAGTACTTAGTTAGGCTGGAGCATCTCAACCACCAGCCCTGAAGCTGTTCCAGATGTAGAACTCTGAGAAAACTGCAACAGAGACACTCTGGGAGGCTGGATCATCTGGGCCACCCATTTTTATTCGTATCTGATCCCCTTGCTCTGAAAACACATAAACTTTCCATGGTAATATACATATCTGCATCAACACAAGTATAGAATGAGCAGTATGCACAATTTAGTTAAAGATATATATTTTTGTTTTATGTTTGAGTAGGTAAAAGACATCTGTCATCTTTATACATCTGTTTGGACTGTGTAATCAAACTGTAATATAAATCTCTACCCGTGCCATACTATTTGATGACATGTAATAATAAGTCATGAAGACTCTCTATCTAATAAGATTTATCATGTCTTACCTCATCTCAGAGTTGTTTCCATGTAAAAGGATCAGCTTACACATCACCTTTCCTGTAGTCTGTTTTTGGCTTCTTTTCCCATGTCTGTAGCCAAGACACTCAAGAGGTCTCTCCTGGTCAAATCTGATCTCTATTAATCTATAAGGAATACATAGCCTATTGTCTCCTGTGGAATCAAAAGTATAACTTCTTCCCCAACATAACACATCTTTTGAGTTCCATGTTGAAGTTAAGACATTTCTAAAATATATAGGTTGTTTTAATACAGTAGTTTCCATAATCCAATATCTCTCAGCAGCTATTGTTTTTTGTTCATTAGCTTTTAAAAATTTCAAGGTTAACCATAGTGGTTACAGACTTCCTGTGTATTTTCCATCCTTATGTGGCTTATTGTTTATTACTTTACTATCTCTTTAATGGCTTTACTTTTTATTTTTTAAATATTTATTTTTTCTATGACTGTCCATACCCCCTCAATTTTTTAAACCTATGCACATTGTTAAACACACTGTAATCTGTTTAGAGGGTTTTATTTTTTTTTTTGGATGAACCTACTTATTTACTGCATATCTGTAACATTTTCTGTCTATATGAGCAAAACCTTAAAACTGCCACACAGCTTAGCTCATGGCAAATGTAAATTTCTAGTCATTGAAAGTTATTATTGCAAACTATTTGAAATGATAAAGAAATACAGGTTAGTAGTTAGTCACCTATTGCAGTCCAACTTATAGTCATGTTAGGTATGTTTTCAACATCAAACAGATATATTTTAGATTGACAGGTGGTCTTCAAACACTTCAGAGCTCTACAGAATATGGCATTTAAGATGTTTTAATAGCATAAGGGTTTTTTGTTTATTTTGTTGTTTTTGTTACAGTGAGATGAATTATGTCAGCTCCTGGCAGCACCAATCTACTTCAAAGAAGTTGATGAACATCAAAGAAACTCCATATGGAGTTTCCTTTCTTTGTGGCAAAAGTTAGCCACTGGGAAAGAAATTGTCTTTACTTCAACTGCTGACAGTATGCTGTCCCAGCTGGACAAGTAGGACAGAAAAGAGAGTAACTGCTTAACCTTGCCAAGACAAGATGGGGAAGTCTTTCAAAAATCCTGCTTCACAGATAAGTCTGTTGGATATTCTAGGCCTGTAGGCTGAAGATGGATGCTCCAGCATTACAGAGGAACCTTGGGTGACTGTTCAGGCAGCCAGATGTTTCTATCATTTCTTATTTTTGGAAGTTGTTTGCTCTACACTTTCTGTTTACTCAAGTAATATTATATCCTTCTCAGGTCTCTTATGGAATTGAAGACTAGATAGTTATCATTATAGTTTTCCTTATTACCAAAATCAGAAAAAAAAACTCACTAAAGAGGTATAAAATGTATGAGTTTGAGAGATATCAAAAGATAGTTTTGGGTTGGTAATGCAAATTAGAATAGAAAGTGAATTAGGTATAACACATTGGACTCAACAACATAGGATGGATAATGGATCATTTTCTCTGAATTTGTTAAATGCTAAATGGGCTAGTTAATGTTAATGTAAATATTGCCTGTACATATTTGTATATAGTTATTGCACATATTGCATGTAGTTTTTCTGTTACTCAGATTTAATATTAATTATCATAGTAATCTAGGTACTGATCTTTAATTTCCTATCAATTAAAAAAACACAACTGATAAATAAATGGCAATTCCAATAATTGTTGTTGTGGATGTGTATGTGTGACAATAATTGAATATAAAGAAGACAGGAATTTGAAAGAGAGCAAGGCAAGAGGGATACATGGGATGGCTTGGGATGGAGAGTAGAGGAAATTTTGTTATTATACTCTATTCTCAAAACAAAATAATGATTATAAGAGAAAAACTCAGGCATTAGCAACCCAGAAACAAATATTCTCATACTTGGTTGCTCACCCATAAGAGAAAGATTAAGTTTCTATTGATGAAGATATCACATACTTCAGATAGCCTGAAGTTGTCTCTGAGCTGGATCTGTTCTGAATGATTCTACTCTGAGAACTAGATCTCATGGTAGCAGAAGGTGCCATGCAAACTTCTGCAACAGGGAACCAACCAACAGGCTTACTCAGTTCTGATCCATATGATGCATAAAAACCATCATGGGATGATTATCTTACGTATGCAATTGTTGATACATATTTTGGCAATAATCAACAGCTATTTCATTAAATTTAAGACCTGATAAAAAGGAAAAAATCATGCCTTGTCTGGAAACCTAGCCAAGTAACAACTTAGAGCTAGTGAAGTCATGGATCTTAGAGGAGAACCTATAACTGCCAATTTACCAAACTAGCATAATCTCTAATTACATTCTAAGTTTTTGTTTTTCTACTCACAGACAAGTATAGATCTCATCCCTCATCAAGGAAACATCTCTTTGCAATAGATAGAGACTATTATAGACCACCAGCACCAACCAAAATGAAGAGTGGTGAAGCCCATTGCCAATAGATAGACACGTCTCCAGAAAAAAAATACATAAGGTTCAGAGAACTTTGCTGAAGAGAGGGGAGAAAGTTTTAAGAGCCAGAGGATTAAGAAATTTTTGTAAGACTATGTTTCCTAGTAATATCTGAATCTACACACGTAAAATCTCACCAACAAAACTGCTTAAGTGTGAACTAAACAAGGAAAACAACAATAGACTTTCAAAGTGGGTGGGGGAAAGTCCAGAGAATTCAACACTATGAAAAGCACTATAGGCAACTAAATAATATTAAGACTGGGAAAAATAATCTTCCCCAGGGAAGAATATACCAATTGGTTATCAAATGCCACATGTCCAGTCCTGAAAACAAACATGCAATTAATATTATACAGAATTAGCAGGTTATATATGCACTTACTTTTGTTAAAATTATACATCTGAGGTGGCCTGAATTTGTGATCATCATCTTGTTTTCTGCTTTCTGAGTTCTGGAATTATACAACTAGTTTTAAACCATTTCTGTAGTAGATAAAAATTATACAATATTAACTTGCATGTCTAAATATTTTCATTAATTTTATGATTTATTTTAATTTCTTCTGCATGATAAACTAAAATGATAACTAAAAATACAATTTCATTGATTAGAATTTCTGAATTTCAAATCACAAACAATATTATAGAGGTGCAATAAAAATTGTTCTTTTTTTTCAGAATTTTAAAATGGCTCACAAACACTTAAAAAGTCAATGGCAAAATATTTTAGCAATACATCACTGAGAGAAGACTTAATTTGAACTGTAGTTTAGATTTTAACTTTTAAAATGTCTAAGATGGAAATTAGTTACGTTATTATAATTATATAATATTGCATATACATTTTTGATTACTTCATGTTCTTATTATAGTTATAAATGGCACAGAGCCATATCTAATTTATATTAATCTCTCTTATGAAGTCTAAAATGCTTAAACATCATGGTACAATCATTATCTATTTCTTAAGGAAAAAAAAACTTGTTTCCATCCATTATAAAAATTTTAGCTCATTTGATAATGATTATTGTTTTTGAAACATCATCTATGATTTTGTCACTATATGTCTGACTGTGTGTAAATACACCAGGTGTGTGCAGGCAAATCTGTGTGTATGTCACATAACTACGTGGTTGGAGGTCAGGGGACAATTCTGAATGCTAGAATTCACTCTCAATACTTCTTGAGAGAGGGTGTCTTGGTTGTTTGTCACTGCATTGCATAAACTGAACCAGAGGGTTCACTGGATTCCCAGTCTCTACATCCCATTTCATCATACTGGCTCCTAGATTACTGTGGCTGCATGTAGGATCTTAATATTCTTATTTTTATGGCAAACATTTTATGCATTGAGATATCACCTCAAAGCAGTTCTCCATGTTTCTTACAGTCTTTTTCCAACTTGTTTTAAATAAAACATCTAGAGCATACACAACTGTGTGTTTAAGAGATAAATCAATATTTATACATAATTTATCTGCCCTATTCCTATAATTATGCAAGCAGTGAATGGATTTCTTTCTTTCATTTTTGTTGGTTTTGGAGATTGAACTCAGTGACTTGCACATTTTAAAGCCTGTATTTTAAACCAATCAGCTATACCTCCAGTTATTAAGTTACTTCTAGGTCATATCTGAACTATATCTCCCACAACAGAATTAAAACTACAAACCTTTTTCCGTGGCCTCAGATGAGTAAAATCAAAGTTTATTTTTCACCATGAAACTATCTCAAAAGAATATCTTTCTAAATTTGTGAGTTACCATAGCTACACTCAATAACTTTGATCTAATTCCTTTTATAAGGGAAACAGTTTGTAAAATACAAAATAAAGAGGACACACTGTATTTTAATGATTAGATTTCTTAAGCAATTGATGTAAAGGAACCTCCAAAGATATGTACACATACACATAGTATTTTAATTCTGTGTATCAATTATTTCAAGAAAATTGATAAACAGACTCTATATCACTTAAAAACAAACAAACAAACAAACAAAAAGCCAACACATTACAGTTATAGCCAAACAAGGGATGGCCAGCAGAGTTGAAGCAAAAGTCAAGAAGAGGGAGCTGCAGAGATTGGTCAGTGGTTAAGAGCATGCCTTGCCCTTGCAGAGGACCCATGTTTGTCCTCAAACACACAAATGGTGAAACACAATCATTTATAACTCCAATTTCAGTAGTTTCCTCTTTATAATACCACAGGCACTAGGAAGGCTTGTGGTGCTTATGAGGTTCAGGCAAAACATCAGACACATAAAATTAAACAAATAAATCTAAAGTAAATGTAAAAAATAATAGATTGTCTCATGTTAGTCTTGCCTAGAGAAAGATGTCAAGAATTCATCAGAGAGTCTGATTATTGAACCAGATTCACAAGATGTAATTGG
>CABHPR010141207.1:21636-37475 GCA_902168415.1 Peromyscus melanophrys | reverse complement strand
TTCTTCTTCTTCTTCTTCTTCTTCTTCTTCTTCTTCTTCTTCTTCTTTCTCTTCCTCCTCCTCCTCCCCCCTTCTCCTCCTCCTTCTTCTCTTCTTCTCCTTTTTCTCTGCTCCCTCCTTCTCCTTCTATATCTTCTCCTTTTCCTATTTCTTCTCTTCTTCCCCCTGCACCTTCTTCTTAAAGGGTTTATTCTAGGTCTCCTGAAAAATGATGTTTTCATTTTTCAGTACGGTAGTCTATCTAGTTCTTCTATGGCCTCTTCTCTCTGTAAGAGGTTAATGAAGACAATGGTGGTTATGTTGTAATGGTTCCAGTGATGTTGGTATTTGTGGAGTATTTTCTTCCAGCATTATCCAGCAAATCTACTGAAGGAGTTTATACATCCCTGAACTGAAGGATCACTGAATATTCGTTCCGGAATATGTGATACAGATGGAGCAATGTGTCCTTGTTAAAAATTGTGCAAAAGGGCCTTCCATGTTATCAGTTAAATAAAGGTGATTCCCAGTAAAGACGTGTCAGCTTTTCTGTTGTAAATCCACGGATAAGATCACCTTTGGAGCCAGATGGGTACCCACAAAAAAAAAAAAAAAGATGGTTGTAAAAGCCATGAGATCCAAATAAGCTAGCTTCACCTGGCCAGGCTTTGGTCAGAGAATACTTCCTTCTTAAATATACCTGTGAAGCAGTGGGTGAAAGAGTATGTAGGCTAGTGCCTGCAAGGCATGGTGTTATAGCACTAATATTCACTTCCTGAATTGGCTTCTTTTGAAACTTCTAACTAGTCAGACGCTGTGTACATGCAGCAGGACATCATCACCAGTCAATCAGGATGCTTTTAATCTAAGTTACATTTTTAGTCAATAGTTTTGTAATGCTTCCACTGTCATTAAAAACAACTTCCTTACTATTCCTATACTCATTTATTTTTATTTTACAGACACAAATTTGAGGTGGTAGGAAATGGTGAATGGTCTGTGAGGAGTTGAAAGAGGGGATGAATATGATCAAAATGCATGGTATGAAATTGTCAAAGAACTAACAAAAATGAGATAAAACAAAATTGTATTTTGTTCTTTCTCACAGGATTCTTTCTCACTGAAGGACATTATGTTAATAACCACTATCTCATTGGTGTGAACATATGGCAAATAAAATGACTCAAATACCCTCATGGCCAGTTCCATGCACATGGGCAAAATACTGTTCAGAGTAATCTTTGGAGATAGTTTGAAATCTCTGGATTTCCCTTCGGTATCCCTTTATGTATGGTGACTAGTGTTATAAGCACTTTGGTTTTGATAGCCCAGTCTTTTGTCCTGCTCATTGACAATTCAATTATTTTCATTTTTTATAAATCTTCAGTACCTTATGTTGTGTGACAAAACACACTTTAGCACAAACATCTTCTCATTTATAACCTCAGTCTTCTGAGTTGAAAATGAAGAAACATCAAATAATCTTCACACAAACAGAGAGAGAGAGAGAGAGAGAGAGAGAGAGAGAGAGAGAGAGAGAGATGTGTAATCCTTAGGAAGAACTATAAACAAACAAAAAAACAATAGGCAGCATATTCTGAGTTCCCCAAGCCCCAAGGTATTTTCCAACACCCATTGTTTCTTGCAGAAACATGTGTTTATGGAATGGTACCTCTCCTCCCTTCTTTTATTGCCAGAGCACCACCGAAGGGGATTTAAAGTGGCAACAGCTGCTACCAGTACTGGGAACACCTAGGACATGACCTCCCTGTGCTCATACTGTGAATTATCACATAAAAGAAGGTAGTATACACACCCAGAATAGACTTTTACTATTTTATACATGACTTTAACATGAAAGAAAAATTTTCAGTTTATTTCACAAAATGCTCATATTATTTTGACTTTCCAGAATAGTCAAAATAATTTCCCTTTGTTAATATAGGGATGTTTTAACATATTTTTTGCAGCATCTCACAGATGAACAATGGAGGCATTGTAAAACTGGATAACAAAGTACTTTGGTGATACTTCCCAGGTAGATAATACCACTTAATATTTATTATGTTAATTCAGTGTTTAGTGATTTTTCAAAGAAAAATAGTTTTTAAAATGACATTGTACCCATGTACACATTCATCTTCAGACAACTAAATGAACTGAATAGTTCCACCAAAATTTCTTCAAAATATACTCCTGTGGTTTTCTCTTGTTTTACATTTTTGTTTTATTCATATTTGTTTTGTGAGATGTTGCTATAGTGTTTTGCTGTGTAGCCCAGGTTGATTTCAGTCTTGCGATCCCTTTCCCACAGTCTGTCTCCCTCTGTCTATGTCTCTCTGTCTGTCTCCATCTCTCTGTCTCTCCGTCTCTCTGTCTCTGTCTCTTTCTCTGTCTCTGTCTCTGTCTCTCTCTCGCTCTCATTTTTTGAGACAGAGTTTCCATGTGTAACAGCTCTGGCAGTACTGGAATACACTCTGTAGAGCAGGCTGGCCATGAACTCACAGAAATCTGACTGCCTCTGCCTCCCGGGTTCTGTAATTAAAGGTGTTCACCACAATCTCTCAAATACTGGTATTATAGTTATGTACTATTCCACATAGGTTCTGATATAATTTTACAATATGTATATGTGTATTGGTTAATAAGTTGAAAAATGTTTTGTTGAAGATCAATTACAGGTTATATCATTATTGGGTATATGACAGTTGAAGGAGATTATAGTACTTCAGTATTATTTTCAGAAAGGTGTTGATTTGGATGTGAATAGGGAAGAGGAAATGGAAACATTTAATGTACAAATATAACAATATAGTTAATTAGTATTTAATTTTCTAAAAAAAAAATAACAATTACCATGAAGTCAGACATTGTGAGGTTAAATGAATAATTTCTTTTCTCAAATTTAATTATTGTTGCATTAGTGTTGTAGTAAATACCATGACTAACTTTGGTGCTTTCATCTCTCCAAGGAGCAGATGTTGACTTATGACTTCTTTTTTGTTTAGTTTGCTGGTTTATTTATGGTTACAAATCAATTTTAGTGCAGACATGCAACAGGACAGACCTTAAGGTAAAACCTAGGGTCCAAGAAATATACAATAAAATTCAATAAGTAGATTAGACACCCTGATAACAACCCTCAACATTCCTTTGCATTGGTTAGGATATATTTTGGGTTGTGACAGGGCTTTTTTTAAATAAGACTAAACAGGTAACTGTTTTTATTCTTTAGTCCAAGGATTTTTTGTGCCCCAACTGTCTTTACTATTACAATGACATCTGTCTTAACAAGAAGACAAACAAGTCTTGTGTGGTTGGAGAGGTGGCCCATTATTCATATCAGATGCTCACAACTAACTGTGAGTACAGTGTCAGGGATGTGCTCGTCTTTTGTCCCTTCCAGCACCTGTACACTTGTGGTAAACATGGAAATTCGTGGAGGCATATACACACACACATATAAAAAATAAAAGAAATAAATCTTCAAAAATTAATAAATGTTTGAATCAAGTATTTTATGTTACTAAATTCAATGCTTATATAATATATATGCATCATTGGAAATCAACAAATATATCAAAATATTAATAATGATCCTAGTCTTATAGACAGATATCTAGAAATATTAATCAAACCCCAAATATATTTTATAGTGGGATTTTTACATAAAGTAAAATAAAATAGTCAACTACATATCTAAATTAATATTTATAAATGTGCAGGCACAATTGATCATCTCAATTAAAATATCCCACAAAAAGATCTAGTCATCTTTTCGTATCAAACTTTCACACATGCTTAACCTCTTACTTCAGTCACCACAATTTATTTTGATATGCTTTAGGAATTCATATCATCATAGTGTCAGAAGCCTATGCAATATTTTGCCAACCAATGATATCCACATTTCAGCAATGTTACAGATTCACCATTAAGTTTCGAATGTCAGTTGGAATTGTGCATGTTTGTATTATTACAATCTTAGACTTGCTTTTGTGTCCGTTAATATAAGCTAAAGTACCAAAGTTCGGAACATAAAATAACTTTACAGATCACAGCCTAAGGGAATAATTTATATTTGCTCTTGTTTTCAGATGGTTAGGTACACATATCAGGAGAGACAGAGAGAAGCTCATCTGACACCATATGAAGCCAGGAAGAAGAGAGCAAATGAGAGTGAGCACAGAGGAGATACCTTCAAGGACCTATCTCCAACAACTTAGTTTTTCTAACCTTGCCTCATCGCATAAAGTTTAAAAATTCTCAAAATTTTACCAACATTGGGACAAGCAGTCAAACAAGTCTCTAAGGGCCATTACCTCCTCAATCAATAAAAATTAAGTATATTTTAATCAGATTTTTCTTGGTTCCATAATTGTTTTGTTAAAACTTATGCAAAAGAATAATGTATGTGGAATTATTAAGAAACTTTTGAAAGAAGTTTGCATAATGAAAAATGAATTGTTTCCAAAAGACAAATATTCAGACATTTCTTCTCTGAATTTCATTCATGTGTAGTAGATATTTTTAAATCTCTGTGTTGTCAAAGTGAAGAACATAGCAGTTTCATTTATAATTTCATAACATAATCTTACTATTTTCTGATTTAAACCCTTAATAATATAAAAATGTCAATTATTTTATCATTATATCATGAGCAAATATAGGAAATGGTAAATAAACAGTGGGGCCTCTGTATTTCCTTATGTTATAAATGTAAATTTATTTGATTCCAACAAATATACATGTACAACATAATGCCATAAAATTGTATTACATATACATTTATTGTGAGAGTTATTATTTTTGTACATTTAGCCTTAATATTATATGTGTAAAATAAGGAAGAGGGTCCTTAGTAATTTATGGATTCTTATGAATCTAAATTATGAGGTAATGATGACACATGAAATAAGACTTTGTATAAAAGCCCAATACATAATTCTATGTAATCTGTGAGTCTTCACATTCATCACTGAAGATAAACCACTTTTTAATTATAAAAAAGGATGAATTTTAAACAAGCTAAAGTCTACATCTAATATATGAATTTTGTTCTTTAGTTGAATGTGACATTTGTTGAAGTTTATGTTAAATTGTGATTTTTCTTTTGAGATTTTATTCACACTTAATGAACATTAGTAATAATATAGTTTATGAAAAGGAATGTGAAAGTGGTAGAAGCGTAGCAGAGCAGATAATTCTGACAATTAGATAAATGTTGTGGAAAGTGAATCTTCTACCACCCAGTGGTAGTTTAGAATCATTGCATATTAGCATACTTCGTTTACTTCTGCTTAATTGATGCTTTCCCTATGAATTCACATATCAGTACATATTTAGGGGAAAAAAAGGAAAGCACAAGACAGAACTACATTTACTGTCTGTTCTTATTCACAATAAATGTACTACTGCATACACAGGCATGTTTTAGTTTCAGGAGCAGCAATAGCACTAACCTGTCATTAATTATTAATCAGAAAAGCCACAGGTGTCTTAAATTATAGTTGATCATTTGAGAGATCACTGAAAGAAATTATTATACCATGCTCAAGCAATTTCCACAGTGATTTACTAAAATAAAATAATCTCATTTAAAATTTTCCTAAGTTCCAAATATCCTTTGCCATTTATTTTTCTTTCTGAATCAAGTTAAAATTCATTACTTTACATGTTTGAAAGAAAGAAAGAATTCAGCTATTGTTGAAGTGTCTTGAGACAATTGATTTTAATTTCAATGAAATTGTTCAGAATTTGTTATGTTTAATTAATTTTACTATATGATTTTTACATAACTGAATAATTTAATTGCATTGACAATAAATTAGTGTATATTTAATTCAGAGCTATAATTTATTTATTTCCCTGAATATTGCAATATAAACAACATTCAAGCATTATTTTTCTTATTACTTTGAATGATACAAAATATGAAACAAATGGTGAAGAGAATCAGGAATCAAAGACTTAACATACCTGAAACATTTATGTTTGGGCTAAAATAATCACGCCCTTGATTTTCTTCATTTCACATTGTGTTTTATATGTCAGAGTTGGAAACTGAATCCACATCTTTCTTTTTTTCTGTCTATCCTGCCGCATCCATCCATTTTGTCTCCAATATGCTGCTACTTTACTGTGATAAGACTATATAGTAAATCACGACTTCACATTGAAAGAGTATGTTTGCACATTCCTCTTAAATTATGTAGAACGCCTAAAGATAATAGAACACAAACACATTGTTATATCAAAATGTGTGAGGAGTGCAAGTTCTCTCTGAATCTGGCAACAGACTTCTAAATCAAACAAATTACATGTGTGTGTTGGTGGGGTATTCATTTTCCTGAATTCATCATGGAGAAATGGCAGAAATGTTTTCTTCTTTTCCAGTCAGGAACTAGATATGGTATTGCATTATAATTGTTATTTTAATAGTACATCTTGTGTTACTCTTTCATTATTAACCGCATCTCATAGTAATGCAGAAGCTGTTAGTTTTCTCTGTTCTATCATCCAAGCTTTACAACTATTGGAAGAATGGGGAAATAAAATAATCACAATCAGATAATAATTCCAAACTCTTTTATTGTTATATGTTGGTGGTCACATGATTCTAGGCTTAATTCTCAAATGTTTAGTATGCCAGCTTCATGTAAATCACAAGTATTTGGTCTAATCCACCCAAGTAGAAAGTTTAGTTTCAGTCATATCTTTCAGCTGAAAGAGAATCATTTAAATGTTCAAAGTAGGCTCCTCAAGTCAAATGATTAGAATATATTCTTTCCTACTTATCACATCTTACAAAAATATTCCAATCCAGTAAATGATCTAAGCGATAAAAAGGAACCTCTTTTTTAAAAAATAGAAAATATGTGCTGCTTAAGTTCAAAGAGTTTATATATGTACTACAAGATGGAAAACATTTATAATACAGGATAAAGGCTGAAAAGGGTTAGTCACAAGTGCAAGGCACTCATACAATAATTTATAAGAAAAATATTAGTATAATTTCCTTTGTTCCTATTTTATTGTTTTATTGCCTTTATATCTATGAGTGTTGTTGGTAATATTTTAATAGAAACAGAATTTCCTGCATAATATTTTGACTTTCAAATATATGATATAAACTTGAAACTGAAAAAAGTAGTTAAGGGAGTAATATCCTTTATACACTGCAGAACTTTTATACTTTATGCAAAGGATATGACACTTATTTTGATGCCTATCCTTGTAGATGTGCTTGGAAAATATATCAACAAAAATATATAAGGATAAGGGTTATAATTATATGTTTATCTTAGCACAAATTACCTTTTTATTTCTTCTGTTATGGGTATAGGTTTACTAGATGCTCAGTATTTTATTTATCATGGAAATGCCTAACTCTTTCTCTTAAATGATAAATAAATGAGTCTTTTATTTTGTTCATTTGTATATATAGGTGTAACATGAATTCCTATAGGTACAATTTCTGCATAAATATATATGCAAATGCTTATATTTGAAATCATATCCACTTGTCCACCAAAAGTGACCTCAAAATACATACATGTTGCTAATGCAATAGCTATTTGTTATTTAGAAACTAAGTCTTCTGTGATGCATTTTATTTACAGATATCTGCAATTAATTGACATAATGAACTAAAAGTCATATTTTGTCTTACTATTATGTAGACTAGTAGAATTTTTTTCTGATGGTCAAGTTTGCTTCCCTGTTGCTGTGATAAAGCACTGACCAAACCAACTTAGTGTTAGAAAGGAGTTTATTGACATATAATATACAATAAGTTTCATACTTTTTTTAAAGAGAGGAAAAAAAAAAAACACAGTTACAATCAAATCCAAGCAAACCAAACTCCAACAGTATAAATAGCTCAATATCTGACATCTTGGAATCATTCATGGTACTTCTTGAATCATAAGGGCTTGACCAATGCCACTTCTCAGGTTCTGCTGTTTAAAACACATTCATTATCTAATTATCTCAAACTGGCTCCACGTCATACCTACCATTCTTTTTACGCTCCTTCTAAGCTTTTGGCATCTCTCATATGTCTAGATCTCCAATACAATTGATGCTGCACTACCCTGTGTCATCCTGGCCTCTACTCAAGGATGCCCAAACTACTACTTGTTGCCAATCCTCAGCTTCAATGACCCCTTCTTGCCCTCAAAAACCAGTACTATGTGGAAAACTTACACATTGTTTGTCAAGTTCTGCTGCCAGCTTAATGTTTAGCCTTGACCCACTTTCACACCAAGGCCGTATACACAGACACTGTGAACAACAACTTTGCAATGATAATTCCAAGAAAATACTTCCCAGAAAAAAACAGCTACAATGGTGCTTGTCTTTTACTAACCATAGCTAACCAAGATGGATTCATCCAGTGAAAAACAGTTGTCACTTCTGTAGTGCTGTTCTTTGTTTATCACAGCTGATGTTTAAGGCTAGGCTAACTAGAATCTACCCAAAATCACAGGTATGGCCACACTAGAGTCTTTGAGAGACTTTCATACTTCCACTGAAGTTTCACAAACTAGGTCTCCATCATCTGCACTTTGCAAAAGAGTATTATCCTCTAAACTCTAACAGAATAGCTCACTAATCTCTGAATACTCAACAGCTCTTCAAGCCCAAAGTATCAGAGGCTCCCACAATTCTTTCCCAAACAATTTACTCAGATCCATCACAGAAATATCCCTCTCTCTGGAAACAATTTCTGTTCTGTTCTGTTTATCTGTTGCTAAGACAAAACACTGAATATAAATTGGGGGAAAAAAAGACTTATTTACCATATGTGTCCATGTCACAGAACATCATCTAGGGAAATTAAGGCATGAACTCGAGCAGGAGCCTGGTGGAAAAAAAAAAATGAAGCCGAGACCATAAAGAAATGATGCTCATGGGCCTGTTACCATAGATTGTTCTACTTGCTCTGTTATTCAGTCCATGATCTGCAACACTGATGTGACAATGAAAACAGAGGGCTGGATACTACCACATAAATAATTCATCAAAAATGACTCCCAGACATGACCACCAGCCAGTATGATAAAGGGTATTATTTTTCTGAAAAGACTCTAGTTTGAGTCATTTTGACAAAGACTAACCAGCATACATGGTACACAGAAAACAGCACATAGGGCTTGGGGATCTGGTGTGACAATGCTTTTCACTTCATGGCCAGAATAGAAAGAGAGGAAAAGGAAATGTTTAAGCACCACTCTTTTCCATATAAGCATATAAGCATGCACCATTGGCTCGGAGATATTTCACGGGCTCTACCTCTTCAAGTGTCCATGCCATTTTAAGAGTATCATGGACAGAAGACCAAGCTTTCCACACTTGGCTTTGGGAGACATCATAGATCTATATTTTATTCTCTCTCTCTCTCTCTCTCTCTCTCTCTCTCTCTCTCTCTCTCTCTCTGCCTGTGTGTGTGTGTGTGTGTATTTGATATTTGCTTCCTAAAATTAGAATAAGAATGGTTAATCACACTGACACAGAAAATTCCCTATCATTTGTACATAAAACTCTTGAGAAATAATAGCGTACCACCAGCAAGAATATTTGCTCTTTGGTGTTTTCTTTCTTTCAAACTGCCTTCACTTAAAATGTACTAGAATACACACACAAAAATGTTTCATTATGTATGAAGTTTGAAGGAATAGATGTATTTTAATGTCTCTGGGGAAGAAATGGTTCTCTCTCTTGCATATGTACTACTTTTTACTGATATTAAGAATATCTAATTGATTCTTAGTTAATCAGTGTCTTTTCTGAAGTATTTTATAGTGTCATAAAAAATGACTGGAATTCTATACCATCTCACAGTAGCAATGATTAGTTTCAGCTAGTTATTAGTGAGTCAAGATTCATTGACATATGAATCTTGAAGTACTGTGAAGTGTATTTTATGAAGTGCTGTGCTAAGTGTATTCAAAATGTTGATGAAGAGGCTTCACTGTGTAGCCCTGGCTGCCACGGAAATCACTCTATAAACCAGGCTGACCTCAAACTCACAGAGATCCACCTGCCTCTGCTTCCTGGGTACTGGAATTAAAGGTTTGTGCCTTCATCACCCAGCATGATGAAGATATTATAATACACTCAAGGTAGTAAAAACATTTCTCTGTGTGACCTTGGGAACATTGCCACCCTAAGGTCTCCATTTATTCAAAATAAAAAAGATATTCATATTCATGATTGCTATTAAGTGCCCATTATATAAGGCAGTAAAATACTGTCGTTGTATAAATAATATATTGAAATTTCCAAGTCATGGAATTATTTAGCAGTTCGTGAAGACACATGAAAAGAGAATTGTTTAGAGAAAAGTAAGTGATCAATTGGTACAGCACAAAGTACTTTTAGGACAATAATTTTACCCAGCCTGTTAGTATTCATTTGTCCTAAATTCACAAATGAACAGTCAAAAGAATGAACATTAATGTACATTGCTATTCTTTGGGGGTAACAATGTGTAAGATAAGTTCATCACTTACTTTGATAAGGGATATTTATCATGGAGGAGACTAGGTGTGTTATCCAGGACAGGAGATACATAAGTAATCTTTGTAACTTTTAATGTTTTGCTTCAACCTAAAATAATTTTTAAAATACAATCTATAAAATGATATATTAGAAATGCTTCTGAAAATCAGCTCATTGGAGCTAATGTATTATCTTACTCAATTTTATGTATGACACCATCTAGGTGATTGATATGGTTATGAAAGTAAATTATTTTTATACTCTGAGTCACTTTCAAACAGATTTATTAGGTTTCTTATTAGCAAAATTAAGGCCATGTTATCCAACCAAAGTCAACATTATTTCAGCTTCTGCTTTAGAATTGTTTCATGAAAATAGAAAACTATAATACTAATCATTTGTACTAAAATTTGCCCTAAGATTATATTCTATTAGACTAAAACACATTTCTATTTCAAAAAACATTATGAAGAATTTTAATACACAAATTTAATCACATTAGGTAAATGAAAGCACATTCAGAAGTTTGTGTGCCCCAAAGATTGGAGTGGATCAGTAATTAAATTTAGAAGGAGGGACAGGGAGTTGGAGTAGTAAGGGAGGAGGGCTGGATCTGTGATGCAATACAGAAGAGATGAGAGTGAATGTGATCCAAATATATTGCATGAAACTGTAAAGAACTGATAAAATATTTACTTAAAAAACTTCAGAAAAAGAATAAAAAATACCTCCACAGATGATACATGTATCGCATTGTATCAAAATGTCAAGTGTTCGGGCTTGGGAAATGCCTCAGTGCATAACACCCTTGCTGGCAGATCCTGAGGATCTGAGATTGCGTACCAAGAATCCAGGTAACAGGCAGATGCATGGCACAAGCATCTGCAGTCTTAGTGTGCCTTCTGGGAGCTCGGAGACTAAGTGAAATAAGAGAGTGTCTTGAAGGTTGTGAGCCATTTATTCTGCCCTGTGCAGAGGAGATTAAGGAAGAAGTGGCTATGATTGCAGTGACACTCAGTGATCTCTAACTTCCTCTGGCAATCTTGACATGGATATTCCTACAATCATACACACAAAAATGGACACACACACACACACAACCATGCCATACAAATTGTCTACTGCTCTGCTGAAGTATATACCTCTCCTGTTTTGCTTTCAATTACCTCTATACATGTGACAGCTAAAGGGAATAGAGCTTTTGATGATACTATCAGTGTTAGTATAATCTGTAAAAATTTCCTATTATATGATATTAGTTAGTTGTATATATTTATAAACTTTATTTTGAAACATACTTTTAGATATGAAAATAAAGTGTAATGCAATGTATTTCAACTTGCGATGGGTCTCCTAAATGTCATGTAAATTTTAATCCTCACCTAGAGATTATTGAGAAAACAAACAGGATCAGTAAGTCAATCACAAAGCAGTATTATACAAAACCTGGCTTCATTGTTATTTTTAGTAGTAGTAGTAGTAGTCATAGTAGTAGATGTGTGATCTCTTCATATTTCTGAGGGTGGCCTTGAAATTACAATTCCCTTTCTTCAGCCTCTTTGGATTTGGAGTGACATGTCTGCAACCACACAAGGGAAGAGTGTACTTAATAAGACTGTATTGCTGGTTTGTTGATTTGAGTAGTCAAAATGCTTATGGTTCAAGAGGCAAGCACTGTTAATTTTTTTCATTAATAATGTGAGCAATTATATTAATGCATAGAAATGTGGAATGGACAGCATGGAAGATCTTCATGAAGATTTATTGACTATCAAATACATGACTAATAGTAAATGTCAGTGATAGTTAATAAGTCAAAGAGATTATGGGGAATAATAGCATGATATTATTCTTAAATATCAACCCCCTTTTTGAACTACATTCATAAACAGAAAGGATTTGTGTGTTAACACAGATATTCTTCTCCCCACAATGACCAAAATCAGGTTTATAGAAATTTAAAAAAATCAAGTAAAAGAGGTCAGAACTAAATGGAATTTTCAATTAACAATCAACTTAATATGAAAGTTAATGTAGAAAAATCATTCACACAGTTGATTCCTAGGGCCCAAGTTCAACAGATGCAGTAAATAAATACCAGAAGGACGTCCCTAATTGGTAGGTTATATGGTGCAATTGTCTTTCCAGCACTGGAAAGATGCTGATTATAGTATCACATTGCCAGGTTGGCATTCACAGAAGCCCAAAATGCCCAAATGATGATTGTATGGTAAGCTGAAAGAAAAATGGGAACAGACAATGAACTAAATTATATGAATATGTCATAAAGGATAATGTAAGACAATTTGATGCATGAAGAGGAAGATAGAACCAGTTTCTAGTGTTCAAAAAATTGGTACTTGGGATCATATATATATATATATTCAGCTGATTCAAGTGAAAAATAAATAATTTTGTTCAGAGTAATCATTTTTTTCTTTGTAAATGAAGCCACGTCTTTACAATCTTTTTAAAATTAAAATTTCCCCTGCACAATTGCACAATAATTTCTCCCCATAAGTGGTATCCTTAAGCCACATTAGAATAAAGAGTGGTGTACAATGTTGGTGTCTACCACGTGAAGAAACTGCAATTTCCTTATCTACATTCATTAGCTTATTTAAGCACAATAGTACTTAGTTCTGACAAAAATGGACTCTTGCCCACACTTTTCAGAGGAGGAAAGAGTTTCAGAAAGGTTAAGGAACTTGTTCAAGAATTCAGAAGGAATGCCAGGTATCCATACTCTACCTCTATGCCAAAGCTGTAACTTTCACAAAATAAATGTTATAATTACATCTGTTATTTATTTAAAACTAAAGTGCCACTAAGCTACATTAAATGCATACTATGTAATATATCCATACTCTAGGTATTTATAGAGGCACAATCATGCATGCAAACATTGAATCATATACACATATGTACATAAATTTAGAAAAATACATGGTTAGTTATATGGCTATATATCCATTTTCATATGCATATATAAACACAAGGTGTCAAACTACATGTGATTTTTATGGAAATGTTTATATACATTTGTTATATGTATAACTATGCAAATATTATAATAACTTACAAATTATATAAGTTACATGTTTATCATGTGAACAGGCTTCCATTGAAATTTTGCTTATTTTTTCTAAGAATATATTAGAATATACTCTGTATAATATTATTTCTTTCTGAAATTACCAATATTATCATCATAAATATTTTCCTAGATGTTTGGTATACTATTATATCTTTTTACACAAAAGAAAGAAATGATCATCATCATGATATGAAAGAAAATTATGAGAAATCCAGAGATGTTTGCAGAAGCCGAGAGATTAAAGAATCCTTCACTATCTTTATTCATATCAAAATCTCAAAGAAACTTCCTGTGTGATTTCCTGGTGATACATTGCAAGGCATGCGAACTGTTTCTCATTTGATGCGTGGCTAGCTGCTGCTTCATTTCTGTGGAGGCTGACTTATGATATATTTGTTATGTTTCTAATCCTAAATTCGACTTTCACTGGAGGAGTCATAAAAGGCAAAAATCTTCAAACTTTGATATGCTGTAATACATTCTTTTCTGCTTTAACTGTCACATGTACAAAAACATGAAGTAAGGAAGAGGCTTTCAACATTAACTCATTTGCTACATCTTTTAACCATTTGTTTTTAATGAGTGAAGAGGAAAGAATCATTGATTTTTAACTTTTAGATTTGCTAAGTCTACTTTTGTGAAAACCCAGGCACTTCTTTTTCAACACTGTGTGTATCATAAGGTATGTATGACTTGACCCAAACAGCCATTTAAGGACTAGCAAGAAAAAGACCTGCCTGATTACAGAGATTTACCTGGGACTATGTTTTAGACTACCCTATTAAAATATTAATTCAAAATATCTTAAATATTAGTTTACTAAATTTTCATTAAAATTTTAGAATTTAGCTATAGCCTACTGTATAAAATTAATATTTGCTGGATGTAATGCTGTATGTCTCTAATTCCATCACTCTGGAAGGACTGAGACAGGAGGATTAGGAATTTGAGGCCAACTTCTTTATAGTGAATTCCAGTACAGTGCAGGCTACATAATAAGGCCATGTCTGAATTTTATATAATTATATGGGGGAAAGTATGTCACAGAAATCATCTTTCCTTCTTTGGATAAAATTATACATATTTTGTTGTTTCTAAATAATTATTTTCAAGTGTAGTTTAGCTGGTTATAATGTGCTATCTGACTAAAAATCTAGCAGCTAGCAAAAAATTCTTGTAGCTAACACACAGTCATTGTAAAACATATGAATATTAAAGAATTTATCTCTCTTTTCTTTTTTTAATTCATTTTGCATACCAACCACAGATCCCCCTCTCATCCCTTCTCCCACTCCCTATCACCTTCCCTCCACCTCATCTCCTCCTTCAACAAGGTAATTTCTCCCATGGAGAAATAGGTAAGCCTGGTACATTCAGTTGAGGCAGAACTAAGTCCTTCCCCACTTTATCAGGGGTAAGCAAGGTGTCCGACCATAGATAATAGGACCCAGAAAGCCGGCTCATGTACCAGGGCTAGATCTTGATCACACTGCCAGGGGCCCCTCAAACAGACCCAGCTACACAACTGTCTCCCATATGCAAGGGTCTAGTCCAGTCCCATGCAGGTGCCACAGCTGTTGGTCTAAAGTTCGTGAGTTCCTTTGAGTTTGGTTCAATTGTCTCTGTAGACTTCCCCATCATGGTCTTGACTCCTGTTGCTCATGCCCCTCTTCCTTCTCTTCAAGTGGACTCTCTATCTGAAGTACACAGAAAAACTTCATGAAATCTTAGAAAAAATGTTATCATGCAGAACTATTTTATGATATGAAGACTCAAACTTTTTGTATGTCCTTTTCTCCTAAAACAATGTTGAAAATGTAAATTTAAATTATTAGCTTAAATTGAAATATCACAGTTTTCTGGATAAAAATCTCTCCTAAGACTTTTAGTGAGCAACCACACCATGTCAGATAGAATATATTGTTCAATGGTTTGGCAATTTTTGTTTGTGGTCAGAAACTATAACAACAAGAAAATGCCAACCTTCAGTAACTGGGTATTAATGCTGAAGGATGAGCTGTGTGATTTTTCTGTCTCTGTGTGTGTGTGTAACATTGGATGAGAATGTTCCCATTGGATCATATAAATGAATACTTGGTTCCTAGAGGGTGGGACTTTTTGTATATGACTAGGAAGTATGGTATTTTGAGAGAGGTATGTCATTGGGTAAGGGGTTTGAGGAGCAGTTTCTCCTCTCTCTCTCTCTCTCTCTCTCTCTCTCTCTCTCTCTCTCTCTCTCTCTCTCTCTCTCTCTCTC
>CABHPR010141207.1:0-20943 GCA_902168415.1 Peromyscus melanophrys | reverse complement strand
CTCTCTCTCTCTCTCTCTCTCTCTCTCTCTCTCTCTCTCATTTGCTGATAAGATATAAACTCTCAGTTACTGCTCCAGTTCCTGCCTGCTGCCAGGCTCCCAGCCATGATGGTTATGGACAAACAAGGCCCCACTAAGTTTGTTATTTTATAAGTTACTTTGGTGATGTAGCCTCTTCATAATAATATAAATGTAACCAAGATGATATGTCTTCACTTTGGCATGATACACCACAGGTGGAGAATTTTCTAAGTATAACAAGAATAAAGAGTATAATAAGAATGCCAGTCATAGTCCAAATGACAGGAAGCACCAATTTAACATTGCTGATGCCAAAATGTCATTGTCATATGTATATTAGATATTTAATAAACTGTTGATATCTAACAGTCTTCCTTTTTGTCTTGAAAATAAATTATTCATATAATGTATTCTGATCACAGTTTTTTTCCCTCATTTCCTCTCATATACTTCCCAACCATTAACACTGTACCTTCTTTTTCTCTGTCTTTAGAAAGCAAACAAACAAACAAAAAAAATCAAACAAATCTGCTGTGGGATGGCCATTCTGTATGCGTGAATATGTGTTGGTACCATTGGTTAATAAAGAAGCTGCTCTGGCCAATGGCAAGACAGGTTATAGCCAGGTGGGAAATCCAAGGAAAGACAGAGACAGAAGAAGGGCAGAGTCAGGGCAGATGCCATCCAGCTACCCAAGGAATAAGATGCCAGCAGACCTGTAATGCCATGGCCATGTGGCAAAATATAGATTAATAGAAATGGTTTAATTTAAGATGTAATAGCTAGCTAGCAAGAAGCAGAAAAAACAGTTTGTAATTAATATTAAGCCTCTGGTTATTCGGGTACCAGTGGGGAGGAAAGACTTATCTGGCTATACAACCAGAATTAAAACCAAACCAAACAACCAAAGAAAAATCATGGGAAACACATATATACACAAACACACACACACAACACACACACACACATACACACACCACACATACACACACACACACACACACACACACACACACACACACACACACACACGCGCGCGCACACACACCAGAAAAAAATCAGAAACTATAATATACAAGCAAAGGCTAAGACAAAAAAACGCCAACACAAAGTAATAAGAGGCAAATAATCTCTAGAGATAACATTCAGTTTGTTTTGTGTTAACCATCAGTTATTGGGACATGGGAGCTGCCCTTGAATGTGGGTTTATGGCCAGTGTAACTCCACTGGAGAAAACTCATTTTTCTTTGTAAGCAGATGTCAATTGGAGATAGATTCCTGCTTAGATGTGGGAGCCTGTGTCCACCTCCTTCTCAGAATCAGGACTTCCTCTAGCTTAGACCTGTGCAGGCCCTGTGCATGGTGTCATTGTTTCTGTGAGCTCATAGAGAAGCAGCCCTGTTGTATCTAGACACCTTGTTTCTGTCATGCCATCCAGTCCCACCTAAGGCTCTTCTTATCCTTCTCTCTCCTCTTCTGCATTGTTCCCTGAGCCTTGAAGGTAGGTCCCAGTGCTCTTTAAACTGAAATAAGCCGGGCGGTGGTGGCGCACGCCTTTAATCCCAGCACTTGGGAGGCAGAGCCAGGTGGATCTCTGTGAGTTCAAGGCCAGCCTGGTCTACAGAGTGAGTTCCAGGAAAGACGCAAAGCTACACAGAGAAACCCTGTCTCGAAAAACCAAAAAAAAAAAAAAAAAAACAAAACTGAAATTAAGTGTAGAGGAGAAATATTTTTCTAAACCAGTCTCCTGAAAGTGCGCATTAAAAATAGTTAATTTTATTGAAGTAAACTATTAGCAATATCTCATCTAATGTGGTTTTTACACTATAACAACAAGTGGAAATCCAGTAAGTGGCTCCATAAAAAAAGGCTTTTTAGTTTTGTACTAGAATGGGCTGACAGATCACTAATTTCTTAAGTGGATTAAAATTTCTCATTTGTATGTTTAGTGAATTCCAGGATGTTTGAACACACTTATGGCAAGGACAAGCTTATAATTGTCTTTTCACTGCATTGTCATACCTAGATCAGTTACTGTTGAAATAATCATTTAGAAAATTTTGCTAAATTAGTAAACGATTCTTTAAATGAACTAAAAAAAACCTCTATATATACCTGGAAACTGTTATGTACGGTGAAGAAGCCCTCTAACTCTTTTGCCAAACAATCAATTATCTTCTTAATTCTATTTACATAGAGTTATTTGATGTTTTCTCTTAATCTGAATATAATTATTTCAGTTTTGAAAATGCCTTTATTGACTTCTTTCTTTATCTTATTCCCTAAGTAAATATTTATTAACTTATTGAATGCTTACACAAAAGCTTAGTCTCAAAGTTTGATATTTACTTCTATTGTTTTCAATTGTGAAAACATACTTTTAATTTTATGAATCTGAAAAATGGTAAGATTGTAAAATATGATGGGGCTGGAGTGATGGCTAAGTGATTAATAGCACTTTTTTTCTGCTTGGAGAGATTCTGGGTTTAGTTCTCAGTAAGTACATGGTGGTTAACAACCATCTGTAACTCAGATCCAGAGGTTCTGACTTCCTCTTCCGGCCTCTTTGGACACTGCCTGCATTCAGTACACAGACCATACCTCCTGACAAAGCACACATTCACATAAAATAAATAAGAATTTGATGAAAAGGAAAATATAACAAGAAAAATTTTTACCAAAACATATACTTACATAGAGTTGATTATTAAAAAAAAACACACTGAAAGTCATATGTTCTACTTTTTCAGAAGTGATTTCCTAACAGATAAAACCTCAATTTTAAATAATTCATTCATAGTAAACACTCTAGGATTAATGGGAATCTGTGTATAGGCTAGTTCTACGTCAACTTGACATAAGCAAGAGTTGTTTGGAGAAAAGGAACAATCAATTGACCAAATACCTTCATAAAATTTACCTGAAGGAATATCTGTAGTAAATTTTCATAATTAGGTATTGTTCTGAGAGGACCCAGCTCATTGTAGGTGGTACTGCCTCTGGGCAGATGGTCCTGAGATGTATAAGGAAGCAGGATGAAAAAACCTTGAAGAATAAGCCAGTAATCAAGATTCCTCCTTAATCTTTGCACCAGTTCCTTTCTTCAAGTTCCTTTCTTGAAGATCTGTCTTTTTGTTTAAGAATCTGTGGTGTTTGATAAGATCAAGTTGAAGAGTCTGCTGAAATTAATAAAAGATCAGCATGACTGGAGGAAATCCTCTTCTATCTTGGGACAACAGATGGTGGTAAGCTGAGGCTGTAGCATCACCAGAGCTTTTTAAAAGAACAGCATCATTGAGGCATAATCTTCTGGGAACAGTTTCCTCAGTTTCACCATGTAGAAACTGCATTCCAGAAAACACTAAATCTGTATTTAATGCTTGTAGACACAACTTGGTCATATGAGTCATCCAAATGGTCCTGATTCTTGAGTCATGAAGGGTTCAGAGAATGCTAATGATGCTTGCCACTGTGTGTTAATGCAGGAGATGCTGATGAGAGACTAGGAGACTGGTAAAGGTATAGTGTTAGCTGTAATGAAAAGCCTAAGGTTTGAAGGGGTCACAAAAAAAGTTGAGTCTTGTCTCCATGTGGCAGGGTTAGCATCTATGAAGGATGCTTGGTAGAGGCAATTGGAGAGGATGCAGCTCAGTTGCATTGTGTACCCAGTATTTTGGAGAAGACAGCACCATGAACGACCACCAATGGCAGCAGCAGTGTTGGATCCCAGTCATTCTGAGCCCATAATACTGCTCTGTGTGCTCAGCAAGCACTTTGGAGGAGCTGAAATTGCCAGTAAAACCAGAAGTCTGTCACTGAGATTTACACTATTGGACATTGTTTTCGCTTTGATTTGTTAGTACCTATGTCCTGATTCTTCCCTTTTGATATAAGAAAGCTTTTAATTTATTTTGATTTAAATGGAGCCCATGGTTAAAAAACTTCAGATGTTTTGTAGGGACTTCAGATGTGTTAAAGAGATTGTGAGGTGTTAGAGTTATGTGTGTTACAGAGTGTGAAGCAGAGAAGAAACCCAAACACTTTGGAGGAGCCCAGAAGATTGTGAGTGAATCTCAGACACTGGGCACTGAGTTTTTTTAAATTGTTGGATTTTATTTTTTTTTCTTTGTTCAGATTGTGGCTTTGCTGTGATTATCTCTTCTTGGACAAAAAAAAGTATTTAACTTATTGTTGATTATACCAGACTTGAAAGACTTTGCTCTTAAAAAGATTTTGGAGTCTTACCAAGTTTATGGATATTTAAGAAAGACTTTGGACTTTTAGTGAAATTTTGGAGTTCTACAAGTATTTTAATATTTTTAAGAGACAGAAGCTTTAAGTTTTTAAAGTTTTAAAACTATGAGGCTTTTAAACATTGGGATCTATTATGCTGTGTTGTTGATACTAATGTAAGATCTTGGTGGTAGGAAAAGAAAGTAAAGATTGACTTATCGAGTGAAAGTTTTGGTGTAGTGATTATTTATCTTAATTTTCTGTAAGTTGACACAAACAGGAGTAAACTGGGAATAAAATGCCTCAATAAAATTTCCCCATAGCCAAATCTGCACTGTGTTTTCTTGATTGATGATTGATGTTGTAGGGACCAGCTCACTGAAAATGGGATCAATCCTGAGCTTGTGGTCTTGGATGCTTTAAGAAAACAGGATGAGTAAGCCATGACAACAAGCCACTAATCATATACCTTCCATGGTCTCTGCATCAGTTCCTTTCTCTAGGTTCCTGTTTTGAGTTCCAGCCTTGACTTGCCTGGATGATAGGACTACAAGCTGCAAGATGAAATACGCTGTTTCCTTCCCAATTTTGTTTTTATCTTGCTGCTTTGTAAGAGCAGAAGAAAACATAACTAAGATAATTGTGAATGAAGGGATAGAAAAACTATGAGCTGAATGATAAGGTAAGGCTGTGAAGTTTAATCCTTTAAGACTGTCAAAACCGATGTGAACTTGAACTAAAAATAGAAATGTTTACTTCCACTGGTACTGCAGAAAATGTACTTTCAGCAGTCATTCATGAGTGGAGGAGAAGCTTGGGAGTTTCTGTATTTTACAACTAAGCTATTGAACATGACCAACTTTGAAAGAGTGGTAACCATTGTCTTCAGTCATACCCTCCCCCTTGGTGAATCCAACTGTCTCCAGTGAATAGTTCCATTTCCAAAAACCACACAAAAGATTTCGGCCAAACCAAGAGGAATACAAGTACAATGAAAAGACATGAATGAGAGAAAAATTCGCAGGAAAAAGTGGAGATGGATAGGGGAAGGAGGTATGTAGAAGCAGAATGGACTGGGGTGACCAGAATACATCATATGCATGTAAGAATTTGTCAAAGAAAGAATTAATTACTGAAAAAAAAAAAAGAAAAAATATAAAGAAATGGAATACACATCCCGGTGAGTCATACACTTAACACTGGATAACAACAAGATAACTTATACCAAGCATATCAGAATGGAGTATAAGTACACAAAGCATCAATAATTTGTGAATGTCATAAGTATGATTTTACTGGAAGAAATATTTTGCAATAAATAACCTTAGTTTCTCTTTGGTGATGTGTTCTACTGAACGACAGTTTTCTGTTTTAATTAAACAACCTTGATAATATTTGATCAAGTGTCTTCTCCCCTGATGCAGCGCACTGATGTGTCTTTGATATCTGAAAATGTTCAAAGATATTTTTTTTCTGATTGTAAAGCTTAGTTTTCTCTCAATGCAGACTTAATAAAGCCTTTCCAGAAGAACTCATTTGGAATACCTTACCAATATTTTCTGGGAAGCCTATGAAATAGCTCGTTCATTTTAAAGAGTTATATAAAATTATTTTAAATTCTTACTAATGTTTTAATTTGTTTTCTAAATCTTTTTGGCTACAACATAGAACTCATCAGATCATTATAGGATTGAGCTAAATAAGTTTCTTCTAGTCCACCCTTTCTATCAACTGCAATTGTTTGCCAGCAAACCAAGCCTTCCAACAGCACTGTACATTTAGTTAGG
Source organism: Peromyscus melanophrys (assembly GCA_902168415.1). Taxonomy (NCBI): domain Eukaryota; kingdom Metazoa; phylum Chordata; class Mammalia; order Rodentia; family Cricetidae; genus Peromyscus; species Peromyscus melanophrys. The sequence goes on along the minus strand of CABHPR010141207.1, from coordinate 14,902 downwards.
GATGATATTCGGCTTAAGTGATATCCCAACACTTCATAGCTATAACACTTTACTCTTCTTGCTGTGGATTCATTACCTTCAAGATGTTTACTCTGACCTATCCATATTATGAAACTCAAATTTCTTTGCTTCTTTCCCTTCTCTGATCATATTTTGACCTACCTACAGCTTTTTCTTTTTCTAAAGGTATATTCTCAAGGAAGTTGACAAAGTTTACTGTTCAAGGTTCACCATGTTCATGGTCTCTGTCAAAGAAGAAGCAGATAAAATTGTGATCATCCTTCAAAGAGTGGAATTTTATAAAGTTCATTTTCCTCCTAAGAAATGCAGTCAAAATATCTATTTAATTCTAAGGATGATTTGTTTTCTGCTACCCAGAGGTTGATGTGAGTATTTTATAGACTACGGTAAGTCACTGTTATACTTTTTTCTCCAGGTGGATAGCTATCATAAACATAACATTTTAAATAATTATCAGAACTTTATTGAAAGATATTTTGCCTGTGTTTAAGGGATTCCCATTCTCAGCTTCACCGATCTTGTGCAAGGATTCTACACCTGAGACAAATGCCTAGTCAGAATTTTTAAATACTGTTTTTCTAATGATGAGTACATATTGCTAAATTACTATATCTTTTAAAGAAAAATATGTAAAAGTACTAGTGAATGACATCAAACTATAATTCAGAAATATGTGTTTAGAAGTAAATCAGAGTGTCAAGGAACTAGTTTTTCTTTTGTGCTGCCATTGAGTTTGTAAACTTGTTGCCCACATCCTTGTGGTTTAGTTCCTGTTACACCCCAACCCACCTTCCAGATATAAAAATCATCACAGGATCAAGTCTCATAAAACACGGATTCATATTTTCAGATAGCTCATGAAAATGCTCCCACATACTTTGAGTCATCGCTCCATTATGTCCAGCACCTCTTACTATGCAAACACTACCTTTATAGTCTTTATAGTACGCTGCTTAGGAAACAGTGAGAAGAAAACAATGTTGGTAACTGTTCAGCAAAGATGCAATTTTGTTGTTCAAACATTTTTGACATATAGATGTTTGAATCTATAATGCATAACCCATTATTATATATTGGTAATTAAAAGTATCTGATACTGATTTCCATAAAGTCATTTACTCCCATAGATTTACAAAATATGACCAATTACCTACAGGAGATGTGTTTTGTTTTCTCTAAGAAATGTTGTTTTGATATGCATTGTCTTTTAACAAATTATGGTTTTATTATTTAAAAGTTTTATTTTAGCAATCCCACAAATCAATTAATATGGGAAATTAATGATAATTAAAATTTTAAGAAGGCATTTAAATATTAGAATTCCCATTGCTGGTTGGAGAGATGGCTCACCCTTAATGGCTGGGTTCACAACAAACCTAAATTCCTCACAGTTAATTACTTTTAGTAAATAGAAAGCAAAGAAAAACATACTCAAATATTTTACTTAACTTTTTATTCTACTAAATTTTGGAAAATACATTCATTTCATTTGTTTACATATTAGAATAAAATAAAATTATTGTGCTATCTATGACTTTTAGTCAAAATTTATTGTTAAATATTTAGTTTTAAATAATTATGAAATCTGAAGATTAAAATAGTTCTTGTTCCTTTTCCTTTTGCTTCTTCAAAGGTTATATGTAATACACCTAAATTTTCATCCCAGCTGCTTATGAAACCAAGCCTTCTTATAGAAGGATCTGTCATGGAATTTGTTTCTCATTCTGCCAGCAAAAAACAGACTCATTTACTATCAGAGCAGAATTTCATGCCTGAATTATCTTTTTGTTATTGCTTTAAATTGAAAAAATAATTTTATAGTACTCTAAAGCTCACCAAATGCTTTCACAAAATTATATTTTTATTGCTATAGTATATTGTAAATATTTCTAGCTTTTTTACAAATCAGTAATTAAGAACGGAGAATCAACAAAAGCCATGTACCTCATAAGTTAAGAAATTTTAAAATCCTGTAACATAAGCAAGCAAGTTTTTTTGCTGTATATAAAAATTAGTTTTTCTAATACACTAGTAACATAGTAATCCATATTCTCAGTTTTTCATATTATTTTTAAGTTAAACCCTTTAAAAATCACCAGTTTTATTATAAAATAAGTTAAGGGCTGGAGAGATGGCTCAGAGGTTAAGAGCACCAATTGCTCTTCCAGAGGTCCTGAGTTCAATTCCCAGCAACCATATGGTGGCTCACAACCATCTGTAATGAGATCTGGTGCCCTCTTCTGGTCATACATGCTGTATACATAATAAATAAATCTTTAAAAAAAATAAAAAATAAAATAAGTTAATATGTCTGTATGGTTCAGCAAACTTCAACTTAAAAGTTACACAATTACTGCCTACTAGATTTAGTAAGAATTCATTAATAAGATTAGACTTTAGTGGTAAGTAGCTGTTAACAAGCATTGGGTTAAATATATATATATATATATATATATATAAAATATAATAAATGTATAAAATATTTATTTAATTAAAAAAACTGTTCTACAATATATTTTGCCCATACTACCCCTCCCTCAAATCATTTCCACCTCACTATGCACCCAATTCCATGTTCTTTATTTTTCTTTAGAAAATAAGCAATAAAAATAATGATTTAATGAAAAAAATCAAGAAACATACTGACATGCACATACACACAAATAAAAACAAACAATAAATAAAAGCACAAATCAGAGAACATAATATATAAGCACAGAATGAGTAAGACAAAAGATTCTTCAGCAAAGCAATATGAAAAATGCTATAAATCAAGTATTGAGTTCTTGTGTTGACTGCTATAACTGGTTATGGATACTATGCTTAATTGTGGTTAAAATATTCAGTAACACTGCATTGTAGAAAACTAAGTTTTCCTTTGCAATCAGATGTGAATTACAGTGAATATTTTGGTTAAAGATAGGAGTTTGTGTCCACTTCCTATTCTGAGCACTAGGAACCATTGTGGGCTAAACCTGTATAGGTCCTGTACAAGCTGCTTCAGGTTCTGTGAGTTCATTTGTGCGTAAGTTCTGTTCTATCTGGAAGACACTACCACTTTGTCTTTCATCTCCTCTGGCTACTTTCATCTTTGCCTGTCCTCTTCCACATAGCTTCCTGAGTCCTGAAAGAGGGATATGATGAATGCATTGCACTTAGGACTGAGTGTTTCAGGTTCTCTCACTCTGCACACTGTCCAGTCAGGAGTTTCTGTATTAGTTCCCACTTCCTAGAAGAGGAGACACTCTGATGATGGCTGAATGAGGCACTGATCTACGAGTATTGACAAATGTTAAGAGTTATTTTACTGATATCTTTCTTTGAACAAGTTATATCTGAAACAGTTTAAACCTGTGCAGGTTTAAGGGAAAGATGATAATAGACTATGGTTTTATACCTGGATTTTAAAATTATTTCTTTTATTTTTTTAAATTATAATATAACTGCATTCTTTCCTCTTTTCCTTTCCTCCCTTCCATATACCCATCCTTGCTATTTTTCAAATTCATTGCCTTTTTAAAATTGTTATTGAATGAGAATATGTATATACATACACATTGCTAAATAAATCCTGTATAATGTTGCTTGGTTGTATGTTTTCAGGGCTATATATTAGTAAACATATACTAGTTCCATATTACTGGAATTCAGATACTGAAAAAATTTTACAATATGACCCCTTTCTTAAACTGTTCATGTGATCTGAATACATTGCCCATTTAAACTCTTCTGTAGTGTCTGCCATGTTAGTTGAAGAATAAAATGTGATTCACATGATTCCCCAAATCCCTATGTCTGTGTTTTGGCCAGCACCTAAATTAAGATAAATTTTAGTCATAATTAACTTAATTAATCAAATTCAATCAAACATAATTAAATTTTTAAGCTCTGTTATCCACATTCAGGATTAGCATAGATCATTTCAAATTCTTCTGTATCTTTTTCATTTCTATTGCTAATTAACATGTATATCACAGGTGAATAAAACTTTGGTCTAAATAAACATGTACTCTCATTGCATTATCATTTACATTAGAAATATCAGCAGCTAATTATATTGAGTAATGGCCTAAGCATTTATTTTTGTCCTGCTGAATATGAGACATAATTCTACAAACTGAAAAAGAAATGATTAATATCCCATTTCACTAAACAACAAAGAGAGAACAACCGGTGACCTACATGAAAATTAGGATTTTAAATTTTATTTATCTGTTATTTATTCTTTTGTTGTTTTCATTGCTGTTTTTTGAGACAGGGTTTTTCTGTGTAGTTTTGGTGTCTGTCCTAGATCTCACTCTGTAAACCAGGCTGGCCTTGAACTCACAGAGATCTGCCTGGCCCTGCCTCCTCAGTGCTGGGATTAAAGGCATGTGCCACCACTACAGCAGGTCTTATTCCCAATATTTAATGAGCTGTTCACCTTGATCTACCTTCAGCCCAGGAGTGTACACTTTGGATTTGCTTCTGTGCCTTCTAAATGTAAGCTTAAGAATTTGCTCTTTCTATAGCATCTTTGTGTGACCACTTTTCCAGGAGTACAAGTGCTAACACTTGTAGTTAGAGAATTTCTCTCCAGCTCCTGCCAACCCCGCCAGTCCCGGAGCCCACTTACAAAATAAACACAAAGTTTCTCACATTATTTAAACTGCAATATTGGTGAAATTATTAAGGCCACTCCATGTAGTTAAAAGGGAGATTTATTTAATGGCGTAACTTACAAATGAATGGATAGGTAGGTTGCGGGTTCTGTGAAAGATGCAGCGCAGTCTGGCGGTGTTCTCTGGAGAACTCTCCTTGGTCTACCTCTAGTGTCCACGGTCCAAGAAGGAAGAGTGAGTGGCGCATCCCGATCTTGGGTCTTCAGAGACCTCCCTTCACCCCGCCTTGTAGGCGTGACAGTTACTGAAGCCTCAGTGGGGGTTGGAACTTCCAGAACAAGCTGGAATGGCTACCCTCCACATTGGGCGCCATTTGTAGCTGGAGAATTTCTCTCCAGCTCTCGCAAAGTCCCACCAGTCCCAGAGCCCACTTATAAAATAAACACACAGACTCTTACATTATTTAAACTGCTTGGCCGTTAGCTCAGGCCTATCATTGTCTAGCTCTTACTCTTATATTTAGCCTATTTCTATTAATCTATACTTTGCCACGTAGCTCATGGCTTATTGGTACCTTACATCTTCCTTGTCCTGGTGGCGGCTTCAAGCATCTCCCCCTCTGCCTTCCTGTTCCCTCAATTCTCCTCTCTGTTAGTCCCGCCTATACTTCCTGTCTGGCTACCAGCCAATCAGGGTTTATTTATACAGAGCGATATCCACAGCACTACTTTGCCATTAGCTCAGGCCTATCATTGTCTAGCTCTTACTCTTATATTTAGCCCATTTCTATTAATCTATACTTTGCCACGTAGCTCTTGGCTTATCGGTACCTTACATCTTTCTTGTCCTGGTGGCAGCTCCAGCCGTCTCCCCCTCTCCCTTCCTGTTCCCTCAATTCTCCTCTCTGTTAGTCCCGCCTATACTTCCTGTATGGCTACCGGCCAATCAGTGTTTTTTATACAGAGCAATGTCCACAGCAAACACTACTGTGGGAGTAGGGACTGGAGGGAATGCGACAAGATGCACTTCTCCTTATCATAATGAAAAATTGTAATAAATTTGTATATTGTAATAAATAAAAACAATTTGCCTAATGACATATAAACTTTCTGGTAGAAAATGGAGCTATACAAGTAAAAACACTGAAGTCCAAATTTATTTAGTTGAATAATTATTAGATTGTAAAAATATGTTGTAATTGGTGAAGAAAATGCTGTCGTCATTCTTACACACTTCTTTTCTAATCCCCATTAAAAATGTTTTTCATCTATAATGAAGTATTTTTGTGTTTATTCTATACTATAAAATCTAAAACACTACTAATATATTGATTAAACAGTTTTTTTTACATAGATCAAACCAACAGACTATATTTTAGAAAGGCAAAGAATTAAACTAATTAAATATTTGAGGGAGGCCTATTATCCATTAAGTTGTGTGATACATCTTGCATCATTTAAGAATGTATTTCTCTTATACAGGAATCTCACAGTTTTGTTACAAGAATTATGAGATACACAAATGTGTGTGTGTGAGAGTGTGCGTGTGTGTGCGTGTGTGTGTGTGTGTGTGTGTGTGTATGTGTGTGTGTAACATTGGTTGTATTAAGAAAAAAACTATATACAGCTGCTAGAGGCCTTGTTCCAAATGGGCTTAATGACCAGGGAAGGATGTGTGGAATCACAAAGAAGGGATTGTGACTGCCTGTTGTTGTTTAAGCAAGTGGCCTCAAATAGTTGGAGCCCTCTTTATTTATATGGTTTAAATCATTTGCATAAACAGTTTCACAATCAGCTTTTACTTCTCAGGTTTCTAAAAATGATTACAATAATTACATACTTGTTCTCTATCTCTTTCCCCTTTCACCTCCCAACTCCCTCATGGGTAACCATTACTTCTTTGATCTATATTTCCATTTTCAGAAGCAGAAGCAGTTTTGTGTTCTTTGAATTGTAGATGGTCTTATAATAGAAAACCCAGAGCCAGATGTTGGGGTGAAAGCTGAAAGACCAGAGAAGCAGAGCAAGCCACAGCCACCATCTATTACCTTACCAACTCCATGAATCCTCTGACTAAAATCCTCTGAGTCTTCACCCAAAAGGGTCTCACCTGAACTGCCCTAGTTTCTGTTTCTTCATACCTTATATATCTTTATCCTCTTTTTTTCTTTTTTCAAACAAGAACACTAAATCTAATCTCCTTTATTTAGCCTTTTTCCTGATCATTAACAGTAACAACTTGTAACCAACCATTTTAAACAATGACAATTAATCATAGTCAATTGAAAGACCAAAAACCACCCATTCCACCTCTTGGGAATGTGGGCTTTGTGTTCTTAAAATTATTTTCTGCTCTCTGGGGGTGAAGGCATTTTTAGGGAATCCTGAAAAGAAAATTTGGGGGTTTATTGTCAAGTCCTGGGAGAGTTAGCTGTATCATTTGTCCAGTCTCTGTGTAATGGAAAAGTAAAGGGCTTGTCTCAAGTCCTTGCTTGAGTAGTCTGTTTGGCTGGATCATTTCAGCTAGTCATCTAGAAATAGAGGAAAGAATCCAAAAAGCCAGCTTTCTGCACCAGAGAACATGCAAAAGCAGCTAATTCTGGGGTGTTTGGAGCTTGAGCCTAGGGAGTTTGCTGCAGAAAAGCTGCAATAGAAACATAGCCGGTAGGGGGAGACTCCAGCCACGTGAAGCTCAGGACTGAGCCAGGGCTTGCAAGGCCACAGTCAAGTAGATTTTTTGTAAATTCATGCCCCACATTGGGTGCCAGATGTTGTTTGAATCTTAGATGGTCTTTTAATAAAAAACCTGGAGCCAGATATTGGGGTGAAAGCTGAAAGGTCAGATAAGCAGAACAAGCCACAGCCAACCTCGCTTTGCCAACTCCATGAATCCTCTGAAATCCTGAGTCCTCACCCAAAATGATCTCCACTGAACTGACTTGGTTCCTGTTTCCTCAGGCCTTAAATACCTTTCTCTGCCCTGCTGTCACTTCCTGGTATTAAAGGCATGTGTACTTCCTAGTACTGGGATTGAAGGTGTGTGCCACCACTGCCTGGCTCTGTTTCCAATGTGGCCTTGAACTCACAGAGATCCATCTGGATCTCTTCTTCCTGAGTGATAGGATTAAGGGTATGTGCCACCACTCGCTGGCCTCTGTGTCATCTAGTGGTTGGCTTTGTCCTCTAATCCTCAAGCAAGTTTTATTAGGATACACAATATATCATCACAGTTGTGCGAGCTACAAAGAAACTTTTCTAACTAGGCATGCCTACAGGTAGAACAATCTTCCAAGTTGACAGGCCATGTGGTTATAGCATCATGCATAATGAGAGACAGTTTTCTCTCTTGTGGTTAATATTTATATCTGGTTGGGTCTGTTTTCTCACAATCAACTCACCAGCCAAAGCTGGATCAGTCCATCTATTTTTTTGTATTGTTCTGTCTCCTCTGGGGGCATATCAAATTTTTCCATTTGTCCTATAGGCAACATAACATGGAAACTTCCTCTTAATAGTTGGCATTACTTATCCCTTGTCCTTATGCCAATCTCCCTTAACTTCTTGGGTTATTGTCAAAGTTATTAGAATTGTAGGAACTGTGGGTTTCTATAATTCTGCTTCATTCCCTATTCCTAGAATGTTGCCATTAACTCCTGATACCATATATTTAATGGCATTTCTTTAAAGCTCTTATGGTTAAAAATCATTCTTTCCAGTTATGCAAACATCTAATTCTAAACTTCATGACCTACTGTTACTCCTTCAGACCAGCATTTTGGCTAGCATGGTGAAAGTAAGGAGAGCACATAGCACACATGCTCCTGGAGCTATGCTCAGAATCATGCAGCAAAATGTCCACAGGTCTTTGCTGAATGGGCAAGGATCTCCAGGTCTTGCCACAAGGACAGCCTAACATGCTATTCTCAGGACTTACTCACTGAAGAAGTTACATGGCTCCCTCTATACAACATAATATGGCAATCACTTGTGATATTGCATATGTTTTAGATTTTTATTCTCAAGTAGAATAGTGAATATTGTCTTCTCAGGTAACACAAAACATTTATTTAAAACTACATACCTTATTTTCAAATGGTATTTTTAAAATATTGATGATTATTAACAATATAGTGATAAAGAATATATTTACTTCACAAAGATCTCATGAATATTCATGAATCATTTGTCATTATGCATAAGAATATACTATTTCCTCTTGATAGGGTTGTTTCTTACCTCATTCTATCTTAATACTTTAACACTTCTAATTTCTTATTCAACAGTGATTGTGAAAGTTACCTCTTCTACAAAGATGATTCCTCTTGGCCATTTCTCTTTTCAGCCACTTGCTCTGATCTTTATCTTGTGTCTATGTCTAGCTCTGTAAGAGTACACTGATCAATAATGTATCTTTCACAGAAAAGGGCAAGCTAGAAAACTTTTGATACTCTGCACTCTTAAACCAGTGTCTGAAACATACACATAAAAAATGCTTGTAAGATACAAACAGTAGCTATAATTAATATATCATATTAGTAACAGAAATGGAAGGACAGTCTCCCTCCACCCAGCTGCCTACCCCTGGGAGCTAACAGATGTGCCTGAACTTTGTAGTAAACTTTCCAATCCCAGAGGCTGAAGTACTGTGTGCATATGTTCCCTTGGAAATGACTTCTCATATTTTGAAGACAAATCCTAGCTTCAAAAGGTAATTGCATATGACTTTTTTTTTCAGATAATCTCTCCTAAAATTAACTGTGAGAATTGAGAGGAAAGAAATGTGATAGTGTTTTCTTTAAGAACCATAAATGTAGACATAGATGAATAGACTAATCATTATCAGGGTACCTACTAGGGGAAAAACTTCTCCATGATTAGACATTAAACAAAGCACCCATGACTGTTCATAAATTGAAAGACTTAATTTTATTTTAGTTCCTTTCAAGCAGAGCATACCAAAATTCTACTTGCATTACCTGATCTTATCTAGATACATCTTCAAAGATTTATAGGTCTATTTCTTAAATTATCATTTTTAAAATTGCCAATTGGATTAATTATTTCACTTGGAAATACTGTGTCTCTAGCCGTTATCTATAATGGCAAACATGGATAGAGATCATTTTAATTATTTTTGCCCTTGTGGGCATACTTGGTAAAGTAAAACTGCAACAGTGTTACAATGTTTTAAAAATGCATAAACTTCCAACTGTTATTAATATTATATATATACTATAAAACAAGCTATTTTGCTCAATTGTAGTTACTAGAAAGAAAAGTATAAGGTTGACAAACATGAAATAAAATGTTTCTTCCAGGTAATTGTTTTTGTCACTTGCCTTATTAAAAACTTCTCTTTGGTTATCCAAATTCTAAGTGGTGGCTATTATCATTAAAAGGGTATATATTAGAAATATTTATAATCATCCTATTGTAATGAATTCTTTTGGGACATTGTGATTCTAATATTCTTAGATGATAAATAGATTATGTTAGAAGTTGCAAGTAGCAAGCAATTGTCACATGAAGTCTTCAAGGCCACTTGCTCTTCACACCTCCTTTATCTGACATATTAATGCATTCTCCGTGCTTCAAGGAAAGTCTTCCTCAGTCTTCCACTGTATCATCTTCAAAAATAATAACGTTCTCTTAATTCTCTGTCACTTTAGCAGGATTCATAGCTGTGTCCTGTAACACAAATCTTAAAAGGTGTTTTTAATAAAAACAAACCTGGAGGCAGATATTGGGGTGAATTATGGAAGGTCAGAGAAGCAGAGCAAGCCACAGCTAACCTCACCTCGCCAACTTCTCAGCTGATCCTGTTTCCTCAAAGTGAAAGCCTCTGAGTCCTCATTTGATTGGATCTCAGCTGAACTGCTCAAAAGCCTACAAGCTTAAAAGCCTAAAAAGACTGTAGTTCCTGGTCCTCATGCCTTATATACCTTTCTGCTTCCTGCCATCACTTCCTGGAATTAAAGGTGTGTGCCTTTCCCAAGCAAAGACGGGAGATCTCAAGTGCTGGGATTAAAAGTGTGTGCCACCACACCTGGCTCTGTTCCTAGTGTGGCCTTGAACTCACAGAGATCCAGACGGATCTCTGCCTCCCAAGTGATAGGATTAAAGGCACGTGTGCCACCATTTTTTGGCCTCTATCTCTAATCTAGTGGCTGTTCTGTTATCAGACCCTCAGATAAGTTTATTTGGATACAGAATATATTAACCACATTTCCCTTTTTTGTTTAAAATAAAAAAGTTATAACTAATGTAAGAAAAAAACTATATATAGTAAATATATACAATATATACAGTCAAGAATTACATTAACAATGTCTAGTCCATTAACATTGACAGATTCTGACAAAAACTCTATTATACACATTAACAATGTCCAGTCTATTAACATTTGACAAATTTAGACAAAAAATTCCTTACCTTATTTAAAACAAGTAGTTCCTTTTTAAAAGTAGATTAATAATCTTTTATCTTATCATATCCATATTTTCTCTTTTTTCTTTTCTGAGTAGATTCAAAAGTCTACCTTTTATCTTATCATTTCTATATCTTCCTTTTTAAAAAAAATCTACCTTTTATCTTACTATTTCCATATTCCCCCTTTTTTCTTTTCAGAGTAGCTTCAATAACCTACCCTTTTATATTATTATTTCTATATCTTTTTTTCAGAGTAAGTGTCCACAAAACCAGCCAATATTTGGTTACAAAATGAAATTACATGAAGGCTTAGAGGAGGATAATTTCAGTTTGCTGCTGATATGTAATAGACACAAACAATGGCTGAAAATAACCAAATTTTTCTCAAGGAAATTGAAAGAAGCACTAACCATTGGATCAAAATGCAGTAATGTTTCTTTAAGTTTATTTATGTCCTCTCACATCACAAAAACAAAACAAACAAAACAAAACAAAAACACAAAAACAAAAACAAAGAAATGGGACTAAAAATCACACAGAAGCCAAGAAACCTTCTTAGGTTCCTAAGAGTCAAGTTCCAAAATTGTAAAATCAAATAGGCTGAATTTCCCATAATTATTTCTAAATATACAAAGTCAAAATAAATACATAAATATTATATATTAACTTTTTTGAAAATGTTAATCAATATTGAGTTTCCAAATCTGAAAATATGAACTATAATTAAAATATTGTGATTCCTTGATCTTAATATATATTTCTTGATTAGTAGAAAGCTCATAGAATTCTGAAGCAAATAAAATATATTATTGTATACATTCACAAAACTACTACTGTATTTTCTTTCATGGTTGACTGATACATGAGCCTGTAGAACTGTGATTGGATTTTACATCTTAACAGACAAAAGCATACATAATGTATTTTCGAATCTTTTGTCTTGACCATCTAAGATTTGAAATTGAATACATAATACATGCAAAGAGAATTCATTTGGACTTCTTGAATTTTTGGCCTTCCAGCACTTGTAACAGTAGTTACTGCTGTTTCTGAATTATTATTTCAGTGATTATTTCTGTCCAACTTCTTGTCAGGAGCTAATTTCAGTAAAACTGTTTTATACAATAGCATAATGTTATTGCTTTCAAAACATAAATAAGCAAGAAAGTTGCTATACTGAATTCAATAACAAGCTTCACTGAGTATAATGTGATCAGTTCTTTGTTATTTAAATTTTAAAAGGTACCAATCACCTAAAATTCAATATCATTATATTGGTATGTCTAAAATACAAAATATTCATATCACAGCAAGAAAATGATTAAAATTTATTTTTAAAACATACATAGTCTATAACAACTTTGAAGGATATTTTGTTCTTAATGTATTTATTGTGTACATGGTGACAATGTATGGATATAATTTTGTTATCATATAAATTCTACTGTCACTGAGTGTCTATTTTTTCATTTATACATGCAAACTTAATTTGAAGCAAGCTTTGGAGCTGGCCTATGAATTTTACATGTGTATATTAGAAATAAAAAACACAGTTGCACTATACATTATTAAAGATGATCTTAGTAAGGAGCTGTATGTTGAATATTTTTTTTTCTTTTCAAATTCTCCTCATTTTCATGCTAATGTCTTTGGAAATGTCACTTCAGTACTTTTGCTGTTACAAACTTCCCAAAATCTGTCTATAAATAATGCATCTGTGACAATATTGTCCTAATAACTTATTTAGGTCATAATTAATTCACAGCTCTAGGCATACTTAAATAAGGGTCTACTTGAAAGTTTGTAACTTGTAGTGTCGCTTGTTTAGGCAACAGAAATGAAAATAAAATTCTAAATGAAAAGAGTACGTTTCCTGTGGCTCTACTCTAGAAACTGTAATCAAAAACAGGTATGTGTTAAGTAAATTACCTAAAATATCTGAACATGTGTATAATGTTTTTCAACACGTATCTGCTGAAATGCTGTTAAAAGTATGATGCATGGTGAACGGTGCCTTGGGGAACTGTGAAAAAGGCTCCAGGAAGAAAGGCAGAGGGCCTTTTATGCCAGGTGCATTTTATTCCCTGGATTGTTCTTGGATGTGATTTTGTGCCTTCTGAAACAAATATTTGCATTCAATCTATAAGACATGTTTGCTCTTGCTTGATGTCAGAACGTAGCTATAGAACCCAACCTGGTGAAAGGATACTCTGAGTGCAGTCCTCAGTGTACCCTGAATCTGGATATGGCTTTCTGCCTCACTTAGTGCTTTCCCACAGGCAATATTGTATGTTCCGGGGAATTGTAATTAAATTGGTCTGTCCTGAGAAAGTTCTTGGAATGGGTCGCTGTTAATATTTAGTATGTGCTTACTGTTGTTTATTTACATGTTTTTCTGATCATATTTTCTGAACTCAAACAACCATTTCTAGGATCATTGCTTTCTTTGTTCATGTATAAAAGTACACTGAAGTAAGGTTGTCTACATCATTAGACTATAGTCTAATTCTTTAAAGTCTGCAAATCCCAGATCTCATTGTCAGTTATTTTCCCTGTATTTTCAATTACCTTCTATGTATTCTCTGTTCTAGTCTCTTAATTTCACTTTCATGCAGAGAAATTAATGGTATTATAATCTCATAATTAAAGCAGATGATTTTAATTTCTCCAATGACTCTTTATTATGACACCTGATTAGGAATATGGTATTACACATGTAAACATTTGGCTTTGTTGTGAAACCTTATGCTGCAAAGTCATTAAATAATTAAAAAGCAAATGCAAGAGCAAACAACCTTGTGCTATTTGTTTAAGACCAGAATTAGATATTGCCCTCTAAAAACCAAATAAATTAACCAGATTGATCTGAGAACAGACCAAGTAAAACATGGCGAAATATAAGACAAAATTTCATTTAAGCCAATGTCTAGTTTCATATTTAGTAATGATGTGACCTTTCTGCATTGAATATCAGTATGTTACTCTTTCCCAGAATGAGAAAAAAAAAAAAAAACAAGCATGGAGAGGCAAATTCCCATTGCAAAATGGAGATTCCTTACTCCTGATAAATGAAAATAATTCAGTTTTGCAATGATTTAGCTCTTGCTTTGCAGTTTTAAAGTTGTAAGTTCATCTTGCCTAATGAATGACTGCCTTACGATGTTGATTCATTCTGAAATGAAATATCCTGCTAAACATAACTTTATGCTGCCATAATGACTTATCAAAAGAAGGGTAGAATGCCTGTTTTCATATAGTTAAAACCGTACCAATTATCAACGGGACCTTTTGTTACTGAAAAGCCTCTGTATGGCAAAGGACACCATCATTAGAACAAAGTGGAAGCCTACAGAATGGAGAATGATTTTTACCAACTCCATTGCAGATAGAGGAATGATATCTAAAATATATCTAGACTCCCCACCCCCACACAAAAAAAGCAAACAAAACAAAAGTGGACATCAAGGAAAGGATGGAGTACATATCTAACCAGGAGTTCTCAGAAGAGAAAACACAAACATCTGAGAAGCACTTAAAGATATAGAAGCACTTAAAGAAATGCTTAACACCCTTAAACATGAGGGAAATGCAAATGACAACTACATTTAGGTGCCATGTTGCACCTCTCAGAGTGGTCAAGATCAATAAACAACTTACAGTTCATGGTGCTAGCATGCGGCATAAGGGGAACACTTATCTGGCACCAGAATGTGGGGCAGGAATTTCCACATAAAACCTGAGAAAGTGTAAAAAAAAAGATTCTAAAACGAAGCTAAAACAGCTTCTTAGTTGTCTCTCTCAAATTAGCAGCAGCCTGCGGCCTGAGCTACTGTATGGCGGGTTCCTGGTGAG
>CABHPR010141206.1:36299-46154 GCA_902168415.1 Peromyscus melanophrys | reverse complement strand
GGGGGGGTGCTGCAAGTCGAAGCTGGGGCCTTAGACTTTAGACACACACTCTCCCAGGGAGTACGCCCCACACTGAAATTCATCTTCTGGAGGGTTTAAATTTGAGAGTTGCCTAGATGAAGCTCAAGATTCTTGTAGTCGGGTTGTGTTCTCTCCAGTATAATTATAGGAGTCTTGGGGCTAGAGAGATGGCTCACTGGTTATGAGCACTTGCTATTCTTCCCAAGGACCAAGGGGCTGGCTCCTATCACCCACATCAGGTGGCTCACAACTGTTTGTAATTCCAGCGGGTCTTATGCCCTCTTCTGGCCTCCATGGGTAAACCATCCCCACCCTGCTTCTGCCTCTGGAGAGCTGGGATTAAAGTTGTGCTACCACCATACCTGGCCGCCACCACCATACCTGGCTGCCACCCCTGAGTTTTATGGCTTACTTGCTTTTTCATCATTTTGAATAGTTGAGAGTTAACATTTCATTTCATAAGCACTGCACCGAAATAGTCTAACCCACATATGACTTTGGCAAATAAATATTAAATCTCCATTTGGGAGAGGAAGAAGGGAAGCCTCCACTCCTACCATTGGCTCACACATATGTTCATTTTTTTTTTTTTTTTTTTTTAGCCCTGGCTGTCTAGCTAGAACTCGCTCTGTAGACCAGCCTGGCCTGGAACCCACAGAGATCCACCTGCCTCTGCCTCCTGAGTGCTGGGATTGCCACCACTGCATGGCAACACATGGGTTCTTAAAAAACAAAGACAAAACAAAACAACCTCAGTTGAGACTTTATTGAGCATCCATATATGCCAGAAACTGGGTTCTGAGCACAATAGGGAGTTCATCGAGTAAGGAAAATAAGCAAAGAAACCCACAGCTATGATAGCTGTTCTGGCAGAAAGATCCAGGGTCCAGGGACCAAAGGCCAAGGAAGGCTTCCTGGGAGAGGTGATGCTGTGAGGACCAGTGGTAGTTTGTCAGGGGGTGGGACAGTGTTTGTATCTGGAATATGTGGCTTAGTGGTCGGGCACAGGCTTAGCATGTGCCAGGTCTGATGTCTTTAAAAACTAAAGAGAGTGTGCATAGCAGAGTAGAAAAATAGCCCAGTGTTCAAGCCCAGGCAGGAGGGGTGTAAGATACGGTGGGGATGAACTGTGAGAAGCAGGAAGGGATCTCTGGTGTCTGACACTTTCTCTGCCTGTCTCCTAATCCAAAGTTTGTTGCTAGGTAACCCTCTTAGGACTACGTTTCAGCCCCAGATTGAAGGAGGAGGACAGGAGAGCCTTCCTTAATTCTAGGATGAGCCTGACTAGCATGGACTGGCCCCATTTGCTGAATGACTCATGTGCTGAACAGGACCCCCCCCCTGTAAACTTCACCCTCCTCCTTGGAGCCACAGAGCCTGGTAGAACAGTTGTGGAGCTCCTGCTGAGTGTTGGTGGCGTGGCCCCAGCTTAAATGAAGCTACCTTACTGAAGAGAAGGGGCTCAAGCACCCCTTTAAACGGTAGCGTTACTCTGTATGAGTTTTGAGAGTGGTGGGGTGGTGCTGGCTACTGTCTGCTTCTCCACTCCTCTTTCTGCTCTTCCCCCAGAGGCAGGCTTGGGACCAGCAGTCACACCTGCCTCCAGTGCTCCTTAGGTTTGGGCAGTCAAAACTCACCATTAGGCCCACAAGGGATATTTCACTTTTCTCAGTGTTAGCTAGTGCCCCACAGGCAGGGTGGGTATGGTCATCTCCTATTCCTGAAGGCAGTGGGTGTGTGGCACACTGAGGATGCTCAGAGGATGAATATTTGGTTTCATTATCGTAGAGCGTTAGTGATCATTTCTGGGGCACCGACAGTCTAGACAGGCATAGTTCTAAGTTCCTCACCTCACTCAATGAGTGTTAACTCATTTAACCCTTTGGTTAGGTGGGTACTCCGTGAATCTGTGTATTTAAGAGAAAGGAACGGAGGCACAGTAATTTGCTTGAGATTGTATCTCCTGCCTTCCTGTACCATTCCTCGGGAGCCTGGGTTAGCCTGTCAGCTGGCTGCCAGATCCACAGTGGTTCTGTCTGGCTTTAGCAGACACTGCGCTAGAACAACAGCAGATGCCGTGTTGAGGTCTTCTTCAGCTGCTGACTCGACTTGGGATGCTCAGCTTTCCACGACCATAGTGAAATATCAGAACTGAACCTTAAGCCATATTAAGGAAAGGATTATATCTGCTGGCAGTTTTGAAAGTGAGGCCGTGACTGATTAGCCCCCTTATTTTAGGTCTGTGGTAAGGCAGTGCATCATGGCAGGACCATGTGGGCACAGCAGAGATGGTCAAACCATAAGCCGAGGAGCAAAGAGGTGAAGGGTGTGCCCCTAGTAACCCAAAGACCTCCTAAAAGTTCCACCCCTTCTCAGTAATGCCGCTTGGGGGCAAGCCTCCACCACACGGGCCTTTTGAGGGGCACTCCAGATCCAGACTGTAGCACTTAATACACTCCTTGTTTTAATCTTCAGGATAGCAAATCTGGAAGTCTTAAAAATCCCTGATCAGGAGTTGTTCAGCCCGACAGCCTAAGTGCCAACACAGATGTTTTTCTGGAAGGAGGCTCTGAGTCTGAGCCCAGGAGAGATCACTGGCTGTATTTCTGAGGGAGGGCTTTCTGTTTCTATTTTGGTTTACCAGAAGCAGCCTTAGATTTTTACTAGTGAGTTTGTATGTGAAAAACAGGGTGTGGTCACTGTGTTAAGTGTGCAGCCCAGCTCTCCTTTCAGGCGACCCAGCCAAACCGGAGTTTAGAAAATTAACAGCTGCCAGCTACTGGCCCTTTTGTCTTTGCTGGTTCCTGCTAAGATTCCACTTCCTTCTAGTGTGACAGGTCCCACCAGGGCTTTGGGGACAGGGCCCTTCCTGCCTGATGTGGACCTTCTCTTACAGCAGCCTGCTTGAGCACTCTGCTTGGCTCCGATTGCTCAGAACTGTCCTGTGCTCCTCTTTCTCTCTGTCACAGGTGATGGACCTGTGTCTTTCCTGAAGGCCCACCCTCCTTTGTCGCCTCTGCCCCATCTCTCACCCAGCTAATCCCTCTAGACATCGCTTCTCAGAGACCCCAGGTTGAGAGTCCTGGATAGAAGATGTGTCTGCGGGGTTGCTGGTGATGAGCTTGTGTAGGGAGACTTGGGGAGGAAGGGTACCCTTCCTATATTTTTCCCTTTCTGTCTTTGAAAAATGAAAAGTACAAGTTCCAGTCTTTGCTATTCTCTTCTAAGTAAATACTGGCTCCTGAGGTCTGAGGACTTGGCTGACGGGTCTGGGGGATGTGGCAGATGATGGCGGAGTTGCAGCAATTTCTAAGCCCTGTTTGATGTGTCTGTATCATCATAGAAATTGCCATTCAGTTTATCTGGATGGGGGCCAAGGGGCAGCAATCTGTGTTTTGCAAAGCTATTTGGGCAACTGAAGAGATGGCTCACAGTGGTTAAGAGCACATACTGCTTTTGCAGAAGACCTGAATTTGGTTCCCGGTACCTATATTGGGTAGTTTACAACTTCCCATAATTCTAGTTCCAGTAGGATCCAGTGCTTCTGGATCTCTATAGACACCTGCACTCACATGCACATGCCCACACATACACACATAATCAAAACATAAAAAAAAAGCTGTTTGGGAGGGCTAGGGAGATGCTCAGTGGGTAGAGTGCTCACTCTGTAAGCATGCAGACGAGTTCTGCTCCCTAGCATTCACTTCAAACTCCAGGTATGGCAGCATCCATCTGGAACCACAATGGTGGTAGCAAAGAGACAGGTGGATTCCTGGAGCATGCTGGCCAGTTAGTCTGGCCAAATTGGTGAGCTCCAGATTCAGTGAGAGGCCATGTCTGAGAGCAACTGAAGAAGACAGCTGACGTTGACCTCTGGTTTCCATATGCAAGTGCACACAGATGCACATGCACACACGTGCAGTGCACACACAGACATACACACACAGACACACAGACACAGACAGACAGACAGACAGACAGACACACACACACATACACACACACACAGCTATGCAGGATAAGAGGGTCAGAGCTCACGAAGGCCAGCTGAGAGTCAAGGAATGGCCACTCCATCTTGTGTCAGTCTCTAAACTTCTTGGCTCCTTTCTGACATTGTCTTCGCTCCCCAGGAGTCTCCAAGAAGCAGCCAGCCAGTGGACAAGAAGGATGTTTCTCTTGACTCGGATGCCGATCGGCCCCCTACTCCTGGCAAGCTGTTCAGCCAGGGTGCTGACCAGAGTCTGGGCAGCTCTGACGGCAGCAGGTCCCGGGGAAGAGGGGCAAGTCCCTGGAGTCTACAGAAAGAAAACGAGAACAGCAATCCCAAGGCTTCTGAGAGTCAGGTGGCTCCTGGGTTGGACCCTGGGGGTGATCACTCTGCCAAGGCCTCTAAAAAGGAGCAGGCTGAGGAAGCTGTGGAGGCAGGAGAGGAGGGTTCCAGGAGGGAAACAGCCAAGGAAGCGTCTGCCCTGGAGGAGAGCACATCAGACGCCAGTGAGGTAAGTCCCTTGGTCCCAAGGCAGTTGTCCACTGGAACCTGCTGCCTCTGTCTCCAGCTCCTTAGCTTCCTGCCTCCATGTCTGTATTACCGAGTCAGGAGCTGCATTCAGCTGTCCACATCAGCCAGAGCCCTTAATTGTGACAGATATGCCCAGACCCAGTGGGAGATAAAATCCTGAATGAAACGGCAGACCTGCTGGCGCCGGGAATTCAGAGCAGAAGTGTGCTTTTCCATTGACACCTCCTGGGATGTTCATGCTCTTCATTTCTCCCCCCGTTACTTCTCCCCGCCTATACGTTGTCTTGGTTTGCTCAGTCTGAGTTCCTATAAAGAAGGGGAGGTGTGTGTGTGTGTGTGTGTGTGTGTGTGTGTGTGTGTTGGAGTGGGGAGTGAGGTGAAGGCAACCAGAGTTGAGTGTTCTGCATCTGCACAGGTAGGTCAGATTACAGAACGGCCCTTCCCGTCCATTTCTATGACAATTGTAACAATCCCAAACATGCAAGTGGTTGCATTCCTAGACTACTCAAAAACCCATGTGGTCAGAAGTAGGGGTGTGTGTGCGTGTGTGCGTGTGTGTGTGTGTGCGTGTGTGTGCAGAGAGGGAGAGAGAGAGAGAGAGAGAGAGCTCGCACACATGTAAGAGAGCGCCCCTTTGGCATTATAGCTTTCCCTACCCTTAGTCTTTTTCCGTATAGTGAGGGAATTCATTTAAAGAGCTTCTATCTAAGCCCTGGAAAAGACACGTCCAGAGCTGGTAAGATGGCTTAGTCCATAAAGTGCTTGCTGAACAACATGAAGATCTAATTTTGACCCCCAGAATCCATCTTAAAAGCCAGGTGTACTGATGAGCACTTTATAATCCCAGCACGGGGGAGGGGGAGATAGGTGGATCCCTGGAGTTCACTGATGAGCTTAGCCAGATCAGATGGGCTTCAGGCCAGTGAAAGTTTCTGTGCCCAAAACAAAGTGGATGAACAGCATGAAGAGCAACCCAAAACTGACCTATGGCTTCTACATGTTCACACACACACACACACACACACACACACACACACACACACACACACCCTGTATGCACATGAGTATGCACACACATTAAGATACGCTTTATTTTTTCAGATAGCATCAACGTCTATACTACTGACTTCCTGTCTCTACTATTCTTAGCTCTCCTTTCCTGTTTAAATCCTGCTGATCTGATTTGGGGTGTGGTTGTCCACTATCAGCATAAGTACATAGCCCCTTTCTTATATAGGTGTTTATAACTGTTGGTTTTCAAAATGGGTAGATTTTTGGCTTGGGCTCAGTTCTGTGTTGGCCCTATGGCCTATTGGGAATTCCATGGATAGTAGCCTGGAACATTTGGGGGGTGTTTCTCTGTCATGTGTCCCTGCAGGAGTCAGAGGTCCTTGAACACTTGAAGGACCCACAGCTCTCCGAGTCCGAAGCTTCTGCCCCCAAGTCTTTCCTTGGCCTGGTGAGTTGCAGTGAGCCGCAGCAGGGCAGTATGAAAGAGCTTGGTGTTTCTTTTTCCCTAGAGGAGTAGTTTACCAATGGTCACACAGCTGGGAAGTGGGACAGTTAGCCCTCAAAATTAGGTCTTGTTAGTTCCAGTTTCTCAACTCAGTAACCAGGGGTAGCACTGCCCACACCAGTTTGCTCTGGGAATGAAGTGAGGCAGAGCATAGACTGTGAAGGGCTAGCGTCAGCACTTTCACCTTGTGTGACTTGTCTATGAGGCCACCTGGGCTGCCTGGGGCCTGGCAGAACAGTTGTATCCAGGAGGCTCCAGGTGCTTCTGGGTCACTGAGCCATGCTTGAGCACTTTGCTAGGCGTTGGCCAGGATTTAATTTGAAAGTAAAGGCTTTTGTCCTGCACTGCCAAGCCATCCATGATTTCTGTGTCCTGGACCTTCATCCAGCCTGCTGGATGGCAAGTCCATTTACCAAGTCTGAGTCTTAAAGGGAAGATCCGGCTACTTTTGGCCGGTTGTTACCTCTGCATGTCCCCTCCATCTGCTCAGAGCAGGCGGTTATAAGGGAAGGGATTAGTGGAAGAGGGTCAGGGATGAACAGAGAAGATCGGAGGGGTGCAGAGGAGTTAGACAGCTGAGTGCTTTGGCCCCACACTGAGCCATGGGCTTCAGAAGCAGATGGCCGCTGCATTTGATGGAGTAGAAATCAAACTGAAGGGAAAATAATCAAAATCCAAGAAACCCCCACAAACTAGAAAGGCTAGAAAGGTAAGCAACAAAACAAAACAAGACAAACAAACAAAACCTCAAAACAAACAAAAACCCACAAAGGCAAAACTCATTATTGGCCAAAACAAACTAAACTAAACCCTTCCAAACCCCCAGACAAAACAACAAGACATCTACTTAACCAACCAAACACTTGACATGATGGATAACTGTTTCACTGAACTCTAAGAAACAAGTGGTCTGGTCCTTCCAAAGCTGCCACCATGTGCTGCTGTGCCCATCAGCAGTCTTTACTCTGGGTGTGGAGGGAGGAAGCTGGAGACAGCAGGATCAGACCTTTTCTGGGCATCCCGCCATCCATCAGGGATGGCAGAACTGTCCCCATTAGAATACTGTTGGACAGCAATCCTTCACGGCCCGGCAGGATCTTAGGCTCAGAAGGGGCGTGGTGTGGTCCTGTTGGCAGCCAAAGGGCAGTGAGGAATTGGGCTTGGTGTGGGCACCTGCTGCACGTCCCCAAGAGGACTCTGGACAAATCACTGCTAATGGATCACATTGTCTCGAGAGAGAGAGAGAGAGAGAGTGCCACCTCTCTGGGGAGAAGGATGGAAGGAGCCCATCAAGTCTCACTTCCAAGCCACCCGTGGGTTTGGGTTTGCCGGCATTCTCCTGCCCTGCTTGGGTGTGGGATGGGTGAGGAGGGGGCTAGCTGGGAAGAGCCATGCTGTGCGGCATGTGTCATAGGAAGAGTCAGGCCGGGGGCTCATCTGACCGGCAGCCCCCTTGTTACCACCTTTTTATCCTGGGCCAAATTTCATGTCCTCCACGGCCTGCAGCTGTGTCCATGAGGGCATAAGCATTTCATTCTTAAAGGGTTATTTTTGTCTATAGTTTTATTATGAAAAATACCAAATATATAGAAAAATCGGAAGAATTTTACAGTAAACCTTCCCACTCTCCACTCAGTGTCTACAGGGAATGTTTGGCTCTGCTTCTCTCACCATCTCGCCTGCTCTGAACACTTCATTAGATGTCACAGTGTTGAGCTCGGTGCCTAGGACACTGAAAGGTGGGCAAGCGCTGACCGTGACAAGGGCAGAGCTGATTTTCTCATCTCCACCATCTCCAGGACTTTGGAATCCGCAGCCGGATCTCAGAGCACCTGCTGGATGGTGACATGCTTTCTCCGGTCATGGGTGGAGCCTGCTGGGAGGTGAGTCTGGGTGGGCTAGCCTGGGCCCTCACCTTCTCTGGCAGCTACTTTTAAGGGTGACTCATAGATGACGCCTGCCCATTAGTGTGGACTTCTGGACATTCTCTCTGTCCAGACACTTGCCTCGACGGGGCTTCTGGCCGTGACTGCTTTGTTGCTGCTCTGCATTGAAACATTCCTGCCCTGCTGCGTGTCCATTTCTTCATACAGCAACTGAGGGTTGACCCCCTGCCCACCCATCCCTTCTGGCTCTGCCACCCAGCAGTTGGGTCTACGACTCACCTTACCAGTCTGCACATGCTGCCCCTTGTAACTGCTCTGCCAGCCTTGCTGCTTCCCCTTTGGCCCCTGTGTTCTCTTCTTTAGGTTCTGAGACCCAGTTCTGGCGCCTGCTTGGAGGAGGTGACTTGTCCCCTCTCTGCTCCCAGGATTACTTTGCTTTTACAGTGTTTTGTCTGTTTCCTCTGCTAGACCTAAGCTGGCCTCCAGGAAGGTGCCTGAAACACAGATGCTGCCCTAAAAGGGCATAAGTCAGGGCAGGTGTTTGTCTCCTTTTTGGGCTGCTAGAAGAGGGATTCTGGCACACAGTCTCCGCAGGTTTTAGGGAGCACTTGGCTTGAGTGGATGGAAATCTGCTGGGTGAAACAACAGGATGTTTAATATGAACCCAGCCTGGTGTGTGCTGGTGTGTGCTGGTGTGTGTGCTGGTGTGTGCTGGTGCATACAGAGTAGTGTTTTCAGACTGCATTTGAGCCCCTTGTGTTCCCCTCTCTGGTCTGGCTGGTGCTTTCCTGGGTAGCTACCCAGTGGCCAGGTCTCTGCTAGACTTTGGATCCCCGTTTGCGGTGCTGAGGATATGGAGGCACGGAGAAGGGCAGGTAGGGTTAGGTAGGAAGGGCTTGGAGCAGATGTGCTGTGAGGTCCCTTTGGTAACAAGGGAGTAGGAAAGCCACTAGGTCCATAGGGCAGGGTGGGTTCAGTGGCTGTGGCTCCAAAGCCTGACTTTCTTGGGAACTGGGCCCACCCGAGCCCTAATGAGGCCAGTAGTCCCTTCTGGCTGCTACCCTTGGTGTAGAGCAGGTCAGGGGTCAGCTTGGATTTAGTTCTCAGCAGCTACCACCTGCTGGCAGGCAGCCCCACAGAGCAAGGTCTAGTTCATACTTCACCCATCATGGTGGAGTGTGGATGGTACTAGATGCTTGTGCCTCTGACAGGGCCCAGCCTGCAGCTGTCTCCTGTCTTTGGGGTGTGGAAGGGTGGAGCTGTAGGAGGGAGCAGCAGCCGGTTCACAGCATGGACAGAACCATAGTTGCAGTCTTCTTTGTGGTCCTCTGGGGCTCTGGTATCATTTTTTTTTTATTGGTTTTTCGAGACAGGGTTTCTCTGTAGCTTTGGAGCCTGTCCTGGACTAGCTCTGTAGACCAGGCTGGCCTCGAACTCACAGAGATCACCTGCCTCTGCCTCCCGAGTGCTGGAATTACAGGCATGTGCCACCACCACCTGGCTAGTATCATTTCTTCTGTTCTGATCTCGCCCAAGGCTAGGAACAGGGAGCGCCTTAGAATTAAACTATCTTAAGTTTTGTTCATCTCGGAATTATTTTGAGGACTAGGGATGTAGCTGGATTCCATCCCCGACACAGGAAGAAAACGGTACAGCTCAGATGTAAGGGCCATATAATAAACTGCATATTTAAAGAGAAAAATTGGATACATTTTTGCCTATGTATTCCTATCAAGCTGTCATCAGAGTCAAGATAATCACCCCCCTTCCATTGGTGGACATTTGTGTGAGCTAGGTGAGCTCTCTACCACTCAGCTGCCTCAGTACCCTGGTCCCTGCCCTTGAGAAGAACAGCCATCTAAGTTACTCAGGCCTGTCTCAGACCTGCAATCCTCCTGCTTCCACCCTGGGAC
>CABHPR010141206.1:8551-33699 GCA_902168415.1 Peromyscus melanophrys | reverse complement strand
GCGCACACTTGTGTGTGTGTGTGTGTGTGTGTGTGTGTGTGTGTGTGTGTATGTTCCCCTGGCCTCATCCCATAAAAGCAGGAGGGCTACCACCCGGGAAAACGAAGGGCAGTAGTCATCTCTTCTTGGGTCTGAGAACGCAGTCTGCTCTGTTCCTTCCTTGCTGTATTCAGTGATGCTCCAGCATTGGCTACTGTCTGACCACTTGAGTCCGGCGTCCCCTTCCCCATTTATTTTTATTTTTAGATTTATTTTATGTGTGTGATGTTTTGCCTGCATGTATGGCTGTGCACCGCGTGTGTGTCTGGTACCTGAGGAGGTCAGAAGAGGGTGTTGGATCCCCTGGAACTAGAGTTACAGATAGTTGTGAGGAGCCGTGTGGGTGCTGGAGATGGAACCTGAGTCTTCTGAAAGAACAAGTGTTCTTTTTCACCGAGTCATCTCTCCAACCTAGCCTTGCCCCATTACAATGTTCTTATTTGATTTTTAGTGTGCATGTGTTTATCTCTGTATGTGTATGCATGTGCACCCATGAAGGTGAGTGCCCACAGAAGCCAGAGGTGCTGGATGCCCTGGAGCTGGAATTACAGGTTTGAGCCATCTGACATGGGTGCTGGGAATCGAACTCAGGTCCTTGGAAGAGCAGTACGTGCTCTTAACCACTGTGCCATCTCTCCAGGCCTTCCTTTCCCCATTTTCCCTTAATTCTTTCATCCCTCCCTGGCCCCAGTGATGGTGGGTTCTGAGAATGGACATATGTGTGAAGGTGTTCAGCTGCTGGACCAGGCAGATGCAGCAGGGCACTGAGAACACAGCTGTAACCCTGCAGGAGGGGGCTGAGGAGGGGGCTGTTGTGCTGCATGTGTGATTGCTGTGTCTCCAGCCTCTGTGGGTATGGGGTGCAGCGACCCCTGTCCAGCGGAGGAGGTGCACATGTACCCACACACTGTGTGTGCTTTTCTTGTTTTCCAAGGGAAGGCCTACCCCTGCTCCTCTGGCTGCCCTGACCAGCTTATCATTCCCCATTTCTGTCCAGGGAGCAGCTCCAGAGTGCCCTTCACAGCCAGGCCAGTGAGGAAGGGCCTCTGCAGACCCTGGAGGGGCAGCCTGAGTGGAAGGAAGCAGAGGAGCCTAGGAAGGACTCTGTGGCCAGCCCCAGCCCACTGACCCCTCTCCAGAGGTAAGGACGAGGAAGAAGGGTCCCTGAGGGTGGTGGCCCCTCCACGTGTCATTGTAATTGTGAGGAACAGTGGGCCTGGAGTCGGGGACAAGAGCTGTTGTAGACACTGCGGCCAGAGCGGCAGGGGGAAAGCAGCAGAGGCTGGGCGGGGCTGATGGACTTCTTCATAGTTCTCAGTCTACAGCTGAAGTTAGGGTAACCAGCCTGATGGGGGAGCCATGGGACGGCCTAAATAAGGGTGTGCCTCCTGCCAGGGCAGACCACTGCATTCCTGCTGGGGGACCCCTCTCAGCTCCTTTCTCATAGCCTACCTCTGGTCTCAAACTGAGCTGGAGCACTGTTTTGTCCCAAGCCCAGCCAGAGGGCAGTGCGGGGCCCCTGGACCTCCTCAAGCCAGATGGAAAGACCTTTCTGTCCCAGACTGGTCCAGAGCCCAGGGTGTATTTGCCAGTGCCTCTGTTCTCCTGGCAAGAAGATGTTGGTCTTAAGATTCATACAGTTGAATGAGCCACAAGGGAAGCTGAGCTATAGCAATTTCAGTCAACAGCCTCCATTGAACACCTGCTGTGTGCAGTGTTTTTTGGGTGATGGGACCATCTCTCTTCCCATGCGGGTGGGAATGTCTGGTCTTCACTTCAAGTGACA
Source organism: Peromyscus melanophrys (assembly GCA_902168415.1). Taxonomy (NCBI): domain Eukaryota; kingdom Metazoa; phylum Chordata; class Mammalia; order Rodentia; family Cricetidae; genus Peromyscus; species Peromyscus melanophrys. The sequence goes on along the minus strand of CABHPR010141206.1, from coordinate 31,874 downwards.
TAGAAGAGGCTGGGAGGGATGGGGATGGGGGATGGGGATGCCCTCCTTGTCCCCACCACAACTCTTTGACCCTGAATAGGCTCTAAGTGGAGCTCTTCCCTCCCTACCGGCTCTAACACAGTTGCTTCTTTATTGCTTACAAGGGAGCAGGTCCTGAGCCCACCTGCTTTCCCTGAGAGGGCTGAGGAAAAGCACTCCCAGGCTGAAGAGCTGGGCCTTGGGCAGCAAGAGGCTGAGGAGCCTGAGGAGAAGGTGGCAGTCAGCCCCGCCTCACCTGTCTCTCCAGAGGTGTAAGGGCCAGTTTTGTGTGTCTGTCCTGTCTTCCAGTGTATGGACTGCTTGAGTGCCCATGCCCTTTGAGTGGTGGCAAGGAATGGAGTGAAGGGTGAATGCATCCATGGTGCTCTGTGTGCAGCTTTGAGAGCTCCACCAACCATCACTGGTCCTTGCCAGGTCTGAGGGTGGCTGAGGGGAACCTTGTGGCTCATTAACAGGAACCAGGAGAAGTGTGTTCTCTCCTCCACCAAGGACTACTTTTCTCTTAAAACAAATACGGCATGTTTTAGAAAGGAGATGGGAGCTCAGGGTGGGGAGGGGACTTGCTGGTGAGTCACAGAGTGAGCAGGCTTGCCCTCTAGAGCCCTGACTTTTGACTTCAGGCCTGAGGTAGCTGTGCCCAGCTCTGGGATTTATTCATTTCCCCCAGTGAATGAGGGCTACAAAGGACCCAGGGGTGTTGAGCAGACAGTTTTTCTGCTGCTGACTCACTGAGAGCTGCCCAGGCCAATGAGCTCATTATCTCAGGTCTCCATCTCATCCTCTAACCCTGCTGGAGTCACGTGGCCATGCAGCAACCACAGCTTTTCAGACAGTGAGCTATCCTACAGTGACAAATGTGGCTTTCTCAGCTCTCCTGGGAGACTGTGGCCCAATGGGTCAGGGCTGTTCATGAGGACAGGAGCTGAGTGTGGCTCAGAAGGAGGAAGCTAGGTAGAGGTCAGAGGGTGGTCCCAGGCCCTCTGTGGGGAGGCCAGAGGCTTGGCTCAGCTCCTCTTAAGACACCTTGGCTGCCCAGTGCCCTGACTTCATGTTTCTTCCTGTCTCAATGATGCTGTCCCGTCTGGGGTTTTCAGACCTTTGACTGGCCCTCGGGCTCAGTGTGTCCTATCCTCAGGAGGAGCCTGCTCTGCTTTCCTTGAGTCTTTTCCAGTAGGAACTGGTTGCTTTTTAGAGTGGTGTGGGAGTTCCGCATCTGGCAGCTGTGTCTGAAGGGTTAGGCAATAGGCTTCATTGTCTGCATCTTTTGTTAGCATTTGCGGAATAGTAAATGGATCCGAGCCCCTGGCTGGCTGTGCAGCTCAGTGGTAGAGCATTTATTTGCCTAACACAAGCAAGGTCCTAGTTTAGTCCCCAGTACTACTACAGAGAGTCGGGGTATCTGGCTTTCTAGCTTAGCAGTAGTACCCCTACTTCAGAATGCTCCAGGGCACCTCTCCCTCCCTGCCTCCCCACCTTGCTCACCCCTGTGTATCTCTGAGCTACTTGATGGCCAACCTGAATGATTAGGCTCCCTGGTGCCTCCCCTTTGCCTCCCATGACTGGAAACTGGGTCTCACAGAGACTGATACCTGAGCGGTTGGCCTAGAAACCAGACCCACCTCTTCCAGAGCCCTCGCCTTCCTGTTAGCTCTTTCTGACATCATTCAGTGCTTTAGACCTAAGCAAGATGTTCGGGATAACCAAGTCTTTAAACTAGGGAGGCAGGAAACAGGCTCATTTGCCTGTGTCAGGTGTGCAGGCAGGTTCACTGGTGTGTGTAGCCTGGGCACGTGTGGTCTGATGTCCCATCTTCCTGCAGCATCTGTCCCTAGGGCTGCACACAGCTCTGCAGCCCACAAGGGAGGCAGACATTAAAAGGTACTGTTGCTGGGAAAAAAAGATGCTTTCTGCCAAGGTTGGAAATGAGTTGGAGGGTTGATGAGGCAGAGAGCTGGGAGGGGAGGCCCTTGTGGAGGGCATATTCTCAGAGGAGGTAGCAGCCATGTTGCTATATCTGCCATCAGCTGGCTGTGTCAGGGGACTCAGGAAGTCAGGACGTGGAAGGAGGGAGGGGACGGAGTTGGGAGCAGAGAATTGAGAGCATGGCTTAGGGGTATTTTCTCAGTTCTGATTTTAGGAATAGGGAAGGACAGGTCTTGACGGTATTTCAGAGATGTCACTAGCCTTTTCTGTCTTTCTCTTGCTAGTCTCTGCGGGCTACAGTCGGATTCTTCACCCTGTTCTCTTCTGCCATTCTGAGCTGTCCCCGCCCGCTGCCTTCCATCTGCCACACTGCTGAGCTGGAGGGAGGGGGTTTTAGGGCTCTCAGTCGGGCTGGCTAGCTCCCTGTTTGACTCTGAAGTGGTTCTTGGATTCAGGTCCTGCCCACATGCTCCCGCTGGATTGCGTCATGGCCGGTCTGCGGTCCTGAGCACTGTGCTGAGACTGGCTGGAATGTGATACTCAGGGACCCGGGAGTGCACATGCCTCCTGGCTTTTAAGGAAGTAAAATCCTTTATCCTGATACTCTTCATGACTCTCTAGACATAAAGTGATGCCATTGTCTCCTCTTAACAGTTCTCTGTGCAGTCAGCTTCGCTCGGGGTTTCTCCCCATTTCCAGACATTAGCGTAACCGTGAGCGGACGGAAGCCTTTGACCACGTTTGGCTCAGGGAAGCACCTGGCTCCCTTGGTAGCAAGGCAGGGAACTTCGTAGCATCTTCTGAGATTCTTCTACGTTGCCTTGGCCTCTGCTTGGTTTGGGAGGCAGAGTACAGACTCTGGGACCTGTTTCTGAAAAGAGCCTTAGGTGGCAGGCAGAGCTATAGGGGCGGCACTGGGACGGGGCTGTGAGCCATGCCCGGGGAGAGCCCGTGAGGGAGAGAACTTCATTCTCTACTCTGCCAGTTCTCGAGCCACCTCTCAGGCCACAGCCTCTCAGGGCTGTTATGGGCTGTCCCTCTCCTAGGATCCTGGACCTTATCCAGTCCGTGAGGCCTGTCCCAAAGGACAGACGTGTTTAAAACACTGTGTTTTATTGCCAGCCCCATGTGACCTGTCTGGGGCTCCCTATCAGAGTTTCGGTGTGATGTTGTGTAGCTGTGGGACCTCGGTGGGCACCAACACTGTCGTGGTGAGCTGCCCTCTCCCCGATGCAGGCAAACCGCAGAGCCTGCAGCTCCCCAGAAGCAGTTCTCAGAGGCTATCCTGAAGGCCATGGAAGAGGCCGTGACCCAGGAGCTGGAGGAAGACCAGAGACGGCTGCTGGAGTTGCAGAAAGAGAGGCAGAAGCAGCTGGAAGAGAGGCTGTGGCGAGAGGAGGAGGAGGTGGTGCGGCTTCACCAGCAGAAGGAGAAATCCCTCAGGTCTCCTTCCTCCTCCCCGTGGAGGGGTGTGGGGAGGGAGGGGCACCCTTTTCCTGTGCTGGCCCATCTGGTACACCACAGCCTCACCCAAGCGACTCCAAGAATCCTTTCCCAGAAACTTGTGCTGGATGGCATTAGTTATCCAGGGAAAGCATCTCTGGCCTGGCTCCTTGGGTGACAGGGAGACTGGAGAGGTAGCTCTTCAGCTAGCCTTTCTGCACTAGGCTAAAAGCAGAGTTCTGCTCAGAAGAAAAGGGTGAATGGCTACCAAGAGGGTAGTAAGCAGTGTGTCACAGCCCTCGGCCAGGAAAGCTGCTTCAGAAACGTGTGAAGGTCCTTTGTTGACAGTTTGATGCCAAAGCTTGTCCTTTTAGACAGAACACTCAAGAGCTGTTGAAAGTTACTATTTTCAGACCAAAGACAGCAAATCTATGCTTAATTTTGAGGAAACAAAACAGATAACCATGACCTGAATCGTGGGAGGTCAGGTTCAACCTCTCATTAGTCCAACACAGGTTCCCTGCCCCAGCGTCCACCCTCTGTCACACCTTCTTGGGCCAACTAAAGGCCAGGGCGCAGCCAAAGAAGGTTTACCCTAGAATACAGCATCTCTGGCACTCTGAGGTGGCTCCTAAGGGCCTTAAGCTTGTTATGGAGACCAGGGTGCTGGAGGCATCTGCCCCAGGGCCTAGAACATGCTAGTTGCTCCCTAAATGGCATTTCTTGTTTTAATTTGGGGTTGAAATGCATAGTTTTAGCCAGTGATGACAAAGTGATTTCTCTCTGGGTAAGAGCCTTGTCTGGCTCTCCTAGAAGCCTTCAGGAGACTTCTGTTTCTCTTTCCACACAAACTTCCCTCCTCCTTGCTGCTGACTGAGAAGTCAGGCAGGCTCTGGCCCTTTTGTTAGGTGTGAAATGGAAAGCTTGGATTGCTCCAAATTCCCCATCACCCCTACATTCATGTTGGCTGTGTAAATTTTGCCATGGAAAAAAAGACAGGGTTTTGGGGGAGTCCAAAAGGAAGGATTTGTACTCTGCTCAGATTTTTTTTTCTCATTACGGAAGAAAGCAGTGGTATCAATAACTTGAAGTAGGAAAAGTCCTAAATCTGTTTTGGCTTTGGAATTCACTACAGACCTTTTCAAAGAGGTTGTCTTCTGGTCTTCTGAGTCATGTTTTTCTTAGGGTTGAACTTCCTGGATGCACTGTACACATCCACTAGTCTTATAGGGTCTATGTGAGGAGTTACCCCTCAAAAAGATGTCGTTTCTAAAAGCAGAGGTATATTTGCTTCAGGTGAAATGATGGATATCATTGGTCAAGTAAAGTGCCTCTCGTGGACATTTAAGGCTTGCTCATAGTTTGGGACTAGGTGATAATTGTGCAAACCCAACACATTGAGCACCATTTTACGTCTGTTACTATATTCCGTGCTTGGTACAAAAGACTTAAAGTCAGTATCACGAGCCAGGTGTGGTGATGTAAGCCTCTAATCCCAAGCACTTGGGGGCTGAAGGAAGAAGGATCAGGAGTTAAGGCCACTTTTGGCTACATAGGGAATCTGAGGCCAGCCTAGGCTACAGGAGACCCTTGTCCCCTCCCTCCAAAGAAGGCAGGATTCCCCCCCCACACACCCTGGTTTTTCAAGACGATTTCTCTGTGTAGCCCTGGCTGTCCTGGAACTCACTCTGTAGACCAGGCTGTCCTCAAACTCAGAGATCTGCCCGCCTCTGCCTCTCAAGTGCTGGGATTAAAGACGTGTGCCACCACTGCCTGGCAAGAGGCAGGATTCTTGCTCTGAAGAAATTCCCTGTCTTGCAAGGAAAGCAGGCAGAACAGACTAGTTATGAGGTACCGTGACGCATGGCACAAGGCAGCCTGTGCTAGGAAAGGCCTGCATGCAGACTGTAAGGGAAAGGTGAACTGAGGAACTTGCGTGCTGGGCAACAAATATGGTTTTGTCAGATAGAAAAATGGAATTCTTGAAGAAGCAGCATGAGCAACCAGTCAAGGGGCGAAGAGAAGGGTCGTGAGACCTGGGGATGGTGACACGTTTGGTGTGCCTAGGATAGAGCCTGATGACTGAGGAGTGAGAGAGAGATGGGGGCCTAGATATTGGCTCCCGGGGTGGTCGTAACCTTCCTTGAGTGAATACCTTCTCCAGGAGGATAACCTGTTAGGTGGAGGGGAGCCCTGGACCAAGTAGCCTGTCGTTTGCTTCCCATGGCAAGGGTAAATGGAGTTTAGATTCATGAGGAACCAGCATGGATGAGAGGTTGACTGATCTCTAATACTGAGGGTGGTTTGTAGGGAGGCCGTAAGGCTTGTAGAGGCAGGCCGAGTGGCATGGGTCCTGAATACAGGAAAGACCTCTGTGGTTGCTCTCACCAGCCTACCTTTCTTTTCCCCTCAGCCTCCTGAAAGCACAACTGCAGAAAGCTGCTGAGGAGGAAGAGGCGGAAGAGGAGACTCGAATAAGAGAGGAAGAAAGGCAGAGGCTGGCCCGCCTCCGGGCCCAGGTGCAGTCCAGTACAGAAGCATTTGAGAACCAAATTAGGTGAGTCTGCACTGGGAGCTGCCTGGCCTGAGGAGATGACTTGAGTACACAGGCCTTTTTTCATTCCATTCTGTCTGCCCAGAGCCGAGCAAGAGGCCGCCCTGCAGAGGCTTCGAGAAGAATCAGAGACCCTCCAGAAGGCCGAAAGAGCCAGTTTGGAACAGAAAAGCAAGAGGGTGCTGGAGCAGCTGAGGGAGCAGCTGGAGGCCGAGGAGAGGAGTGCCCAGGCTGCCTTGAAGGCGGAGAAGGAGGCTGAGAAGGAGGTGGTTCTGCAGCAGTTGAGGGAGCAGCTGGAAGGGGAGAGGAGAGAGGTGAGCGAGCTAAATGAAGTTGCATGCAGAGCATGAGAGGGGCTAGCTCCAGGTTGGGGTGCAGGGAGGGGAGCTGACTCCCTAAGCCCATTGTGTGGACCCACCCTGCTCAGGGCAGGTGCTCGTCCTGGTCTCTGAAGCAGATGTACAGGGAAGTGTCCTGTGGATTTGGGGAGCTTTTGTTATTGAGCTGCAGCCAGAGCAGCGGACTTGACAAAAGGTGCTGTCCCCTGACGTCTGATCTGGAATAAGAGGCTAGCCCTTTGCACAGGTCTCCTTTCCTCCATTTCTCCTTCTAGCATCACGTCAGCCTCCAAATTAAAGACCACAGTAACAGGCCACACAGGTCTTTTCTTTTGGTGAGAGAGCTTTGGTTGTTAGACACCCGATGATCTGGATCAGGTTCCCAGAGAGTCTACTTTGACCTCTGTCTGGCCAGGCCTGGCTCTTATTCCCAGCTGTGGGTTTGTACATGTACCTGTGGGCTTGCTCAGAGTCAGGATGGAAGCAGTGACCTGAGGTTTACTGAAGGGCCTGTCTACAGTGGCCTTGTCTTACCCCTCTGCCAGCTGCAGACTTTAGGGGCTGAGTTATTTTAAAACAGAAGTGTCCCAGTGGTTCTCCTTGGCCCCTTGTTTACAAAGAACAAGGTGCTCTTCTGAACCCTGGCTTCCCATGGTCAGGACCTGGCCAGCGCCCTGCCCTGCTTCTCTCACAGGCTCTCTGCTTCTCCTCAGGCATTGGCAGGCCTAGAGAAGGAACACAGTGCTGAGCTGGAGCGGCTCTGTTCCTCACTGGAGGCCAAGCACCGGGAGGTGAGAAGAGTATGGCCTGGTCTGAGGGGGCAGAGCCTGGGCCCTCAGACCCCTTCATGCTGGGTTCAGCCCCACCCTTGGCCAACAGGGAGTGAGTTTCCTTCCCCCGTAGGATGCTGGGATGGGTGCTAAATCTCTGACAGTGAGTCCCTGCTTGGTGGCTCTGCTTCTGAGGGCCACACTCCCTTGTGTGTGCTGCTGTCACCCTAGGTGGTCTCCAGCCTCCAGAAGAAGATAGAGGGAGCTCAGCAGAAGGAGGAGGCCCAGTTACAGGAGAGCCTTGAGTGGGCAGAGCAGAGAGCTCACCAGAAGGTTCATCAGGTGATTGAGTACGAGCAAGAGGTGAGTGCTGCTCTGTGTCAGCTCCACTAAGGTCTCTGGGCCCTCTAGCCCGAGTGGCCTCCACTCCCTCAAAGCCAGGACCTTTGGTACTTCCAGGCTTTTGTGTGCCCATAGGGAGGGGTAGTGGTAATAGTTCAGATGTATGCATGCTTTGGTGCTCTGTGTGTGTGTTGGGGACGCTTCATGTGTAAGGCCTGCAGGTCCCCAGGCCTGTCTACTCTCAGTCCTGCAAGCTGGGTTCCTGCTGTCCTCCTTCCAGCTCAGCAGCCTCCTTCGAGACAAGCGCCAGGAGGTGGAGAGGGACCATGAGAGGAAGATGGACAAGATGAAGGAGGAACACCGGCAAGTGATGGCTGAGGCCAGAGAGCGCTATGAAGCCGAGGTAGCTCAGTCCCCTCCCTGTCGGCACACAGAAAGATAGAAACACCAACTGTTGTCCTTCGCTGCTGGCCGCCAGGCCTGGGGAGAGGCTGAGATCTGGAAAATCTCAGTTAGAGGAGATTTACTTCTCTGGCATCCTACAATAACAAGGCCATTGTTCTGCTTTTCCTCTGAAGCGTGAGAAACCCTCATCCCCCAGTGAGGGGCGCTTATTCCCCCATGGTGGCTGTACTTGGTTTAAATGGTGATAATTACTGATGGATAGATACCAAGCTTTTACTAGGTGCCAGGCACTACTCTGAGCTCCTTAGCCATCCTCCTGCGTTCACTCCTGGAGGCAGCCTTGGGAAATGTGCGCATCATCACCTTCATTTTGGAGAATAAGGCTGCCTTCCCAAGCTGTCTGACTCCACAGCTTTCAGTTTTAGTCACTCCCAAACCGTGCCCCCAGGGTGCCTGGAATTTCAGGACATCAAGGAAAAACCAAGAGCCAAACAATAGCTGGATATTATCTGCCTGCATTAGTTACTTTCTTATGTTGTTGCCGTGTCAAACTATCTGACAAAGTCAACTCAGGGAGGTGGGGGTTTCAAGTTACACTCTTACTATGGTGGGGAAGGCTTTCCTCTTACTATGGTGGGGAAGCCTTGTGCAGAAGCATGATACAGTCGGCCCCATTGTGTCCACAGTCAGGAACCAGGGGATGAGTGTGGACACTCAGCTCCAGTTCTTGCTTTACTCTGAGTCTCAGCCCATGGAACGGTGCCGCCCACATTTAGGGTGGGTCTTCCCACCTCAGCTAGAAAATCCCTCACAGACATGTGCAGAGCCTGTCTCCTAGGTGATCCCAGGCTCTGTCACCTGGACAGTAATAGTAACCATCTCGTTATCCTTCTTCGGCCTATGGGTGGGGATGATCCATGACTTGAGCGGACCCCAACTCAACTTGGCTTGCTCCCGTTGGGGGTGAACAGCAGCCTCGTGACAAAACTTGGGGAGCTGACAGTGGTTTTCATCGATCTCGCTGATCTACCACAGCAGGAGTTGGGGAGACTGATTTTGGGGGTGTTAGGAGCCACTGTAGGTTTCCACAGGCGGCCCCTATGATCTTTTTAGGAAAGAAAGCAGCGGGCTGAGCTCCTGGGGCACCTGACAGGAGAGCTGGAACGCCTGAGGAGGGCCCATGAGCGAGAGTTAGAGAACATGAGGCAAGAGCAGGACCAGCAGCTTGAGGACCTGAGGCGTCGGCACCGGGATCAGGTGAGGGCCTGGGGGTGGGGGTGGTGCCGACGCACTTCCGATGCAGGGTAGGAAGTCTTGGGTGCTGATCCAAGAGTTGTGGGGCAGAGTCTGGCACCTTCAGGAAGGGGATCTCAACCCTGGCTATGTCTACGAGTCAGGGTATCTTTGCTCCTTTGTTTTCTGAGCCTGGGAGTAGGCCCAGTCCTGGAAAGGAGAGGTCAGACCGTTTATGTCTTTGTTCTTGGGGGATGCCCCACTGGGACTCAGCAAGATGTGGCATGCTGTACGCTGGAAGGAGGCAAGGACAGGGAAAGAGGAAGCCAGCCTGAGTCCAGCTTAGAGTTGGGTGTGGCATGCTGGGTTCTGGACTTCCTCCTATCCCTCAGCTAATACCGCTCACCCTTTCTACACCATGTCTTTCTCTCTGCCATACTTTTGTCAGGAAAGGAAATTACAAGATTTAGAGGTGGAACTTACAACCAGAACTAAAGATGTCAAGGCCAGACTGGCTCAGCTGGATGTCCAGGTAAGGGAGGGCGATGGCTAGATCCACCTTGCCTTGGGGAGGGGTTTTGAGCACAGGGCAGGCTCCACCTCAGTTTTGGGGTCTGCAGTCAGCCTGGGGCTTATCTCCCTTCAGGAGGAGAATATTCGCAGAGAGAAGCAGCTACTCCTGGACGCGCAGAGGCAGGCTGCTCTGGAGAAGGAGGTCTGTTTGCCACCCTGTCTCTCTTGTTTGCCCCCTCACCATCTGTTCACCTGTCCTGTCCAGGCCCTGGGGTCCTAAGACTGTGTTGGCCAGTATCATGTTACCCAGTGGACCTGACTTTGGAGCCTCGGGGAGTGGAGTTCTGGTGGCAGACCAGGAGCCTACAGACCCCAGATCCTAGAGACAGTGGCTTCAGTGACTCTTGCTTTCATCCTGTCTTGTTTCCTGTCTCCCACACTTGTGACGCTGCCTGCACCTCACCTTCTCCCCACTGGGTCTGTGGGCGTTCTCATCTCTTCCTCTGCCCCAGGAAGCCACAGCCACCCATCAGCACCTGGAAGAAGCGAAGAAAGAGCGCGCCCACCTGGTGGAGTCGAAGCGGCAGCTACGAAGGGTCATCGATGACCTGCGCGTCCGGCGGGTGGAGCTGGAGTCCCAGGTGGATCTGCTGCAGACACAAAGTCAGAGGCTGCAGAAGCACGTGAGGTAGTGTGGGTACTCTGCTCCTGGCCCGTGGCCGCCTCTGCCCCCTGCCCTCTGCCCTCTGCTGCTTTTGGGCCCGTCTCCTCATGGACCTCCACAGGGAGAGGGCCCAGCTTGGAACCCAGGCAGAAGCAGCCAGCACGTTTCTGCTGCACTTCGTAGGGGATGGAGTACCGAGGCCCTGTGGGAGTGAGAGTGAGTGTCCCTGCCTCACAGCCCTCTTCCCACTCTCTTGCTCACCACAGTGGCCTGGAGGCTGAAGTACAAAGGAAGCAGGACATGTTGAAAGAGCTGGCAGCTGAGAAGAATGCGTCCCCACATTTGGAGCCAGATCTCCACATTGACGACCTGAGGAAATCCCTTGGCACAGTGAGCCAGGGGCTGAGGCCTGGGAGTGAGGGTTGGGGTTATGGGTGGGAGGCGGAAAGGTGGAGCGTTTGGAGAGGAACTGGGCTCTGCTTTATTTAGCATCTAGCCTCCTTATTCTCCTTCTCCACCCTCTCCGTCACTCAGATGGTACCTATCTATAAAGAGCACCTGGGGACTGGAAGACCTGTTTCTTGGGCTAGGACGCCGGGAGGGGCTTCAGGATCCCTTTGCTTCGCCACACTCAGCTGGCCTTTTCTATTGTGTGTCTGCAGAATGAGACCCAAGAGGTGTCCTCGTCTCTCTCCCAGAGCAAGGAGGATATTGACATGTCCATGGATAGGTGAGTTTCCCTAGCCCATCGTGTGCCATGAATGAGTGTTTATATCAGAGCTGAGATAACAGTGACCATCAAGGGGGCTTGGTTCAAGGCATGACCCAGGGACAGAAGAGTCTTCTCTGCTAAGCTAATATCCTACCATTTGTGACCTTTAACACAGCATGCCAGCACCTGCTGGCCTCTGGTTGGCGATCAGACCCCCTAGGAGTGTCTAGTTACCTGAGTACAGGCTCCTGGGACAGTCCGCAGAGTGTCACACACTCTAGGTATCTAACAGTGATATCCCAGCCCCAGTCCAGTAGCTCCTGTATATGCTCAGGTGGACATGTGCCGAAGAAGTGGCCCTGTGGCTTAGTGTAGCCTTCGGTTTCCCTTCCCTGCTCCCTGCTGCCCCACAGTGTCCGGCACTTCCTCTCTGCTGAGGGTGTAGCTGTGCGGAGTGCAAAGGAGTTCCTGGTGCGTCAGACCCGCTCCATGCGGAGGCGGCAGACAGCACTGAAGGCCGCCCAGCAGCATTGGCGCCATGAGCTGGCTAGTGCCCAGGAGATGGATGAAGACCTCCCAGGCACCACGGTCCTGGAAAACGTGCGCAAGAACTTGGATGAGGTTAGGAGCATAGAGGAGGGCCTACCAGCCTGTATTGGGAGGTCTGAGGGTGCTAACTTTCCTTAGCTGAACGTTCTGGGGACTCTGAGATGGGCCTCATGGGCCCTGGGGGCATTTGCCTCATCATGGCCATATACCATGTGTAAACACCTTCTTTAATAATAAATTGTTTTATCTTCACAGTAATCATCTTTAATGAGTGAGGTATACAGGTTGAGGGTCCCTAACCCCCAAATCAATTCAAGCAGTAAAGTCCATGCAGATATCCCTAAATCTGAAAACTACAAAATTTCAGATATTTCTGAGGCCAAGCAGTTTGGAAATGGGATATTCAACCTGTATTGCCATTGCCATGTTCCTAGGTGAAAGATACAACCAATGTCTAAAATATTTCAAATCTAGTGTTCTTAGACTTTGCTACTCGGATACACTGGAGACAGAAGACCTTTGGATACCCTCAGTGTAAGGTTGAGTAGCTCCCCCGGCTGGCTTCTCTGACAGTCTGATTTGCAATAAAAAGACAGAGATGTCATCATTATATGATGTTACAGATTTTTGTACCAGTTGAGGCCTTAATAGCATGGGTTCCCCTGGATCATGTCTGAACCTTTATAATCCTGATGGTGCCAGAATTGGTGAGGGACACATGCCCTGAGGCCTGAGTGCTTAGCTTGTGGGCAACAGATGGCAAGAGGCGTGTAGACACAAGGATGGACTCCCCAGGGTGTGTCCATTCTATCCCTGGGCACTGTCACTGCCGTGATTTATTCCTTTTGTTGGCGCCAAGGGTAATAGTAATGGCTAGCAGAGTGATGGTAACCATTTGGTCCACAGCTGGAGAACTTAGCATCTACAGGCCTGGTTTTCCTCCCATAACGCACTGTCCTGCTAGTTCTCAGGGTCTGAGGGAAAGTAGCCATTCTCTCAAATGAGCAGCTGGATGGAGAGTTAAGGCATGTGTTTACAGCCACCCAGCCATCACATACCAGAGCTGGAACTCTAGCGTCTGTGCTGAAACATTTTTCCTCCCCTTCCTCCCTGGCCATAGGAGCACAGGCACCTGGATGAGATGAAGTCAGCCATGCGGAAAGGTCATGACCTGCTGAAGAAGAAAGAAGAGAAGCTGAACCAACTGGAATCTTCTCTACAGGAAGAGGTATCACCCTGTGGCCACGGTGTGGCCCCTCTCTCCCTCCCTCCTCTGCTCCTGGGAGCCTTTATTTCTTCAGGCCTGGATTGGGGAGAGCTGGACCTCTAGGGCTCAGGCTCTTGGCTGAGACGGCAGAGGCGATGGCTGTGTTGAAACGTCTGAGTGGTTGATGTCTGTGCTGAGGGTTCAAGGCATCCTTGGAACATCTGCTGCTTGGTCACAGCATTCGATTCTGTGAATGTCACAGAATTGGGGACTAGCCCTGTTCTTCATGGTTCCAGGAGAGGTGTGACTAAGTGTGGCATCAAGAGTGTCTCTTCCTTCCCTGAGACTGTGTGAAATCTCCTCCATGCTCCAGGTTTCAGTTTGGGAGCAGGGATACTCAAATGGGGGGACCGCAAGGAGATTGATGGGGTTCCTCTGGTCCTGGGGGTCCATATGGACTGCTTCACAGGCAGTTGGGTTCTCTTAGCTTAACCTCTCTTCTGAGGCAGACTTTGTGGTATGTCTCTCCTGGGGTGCCTATGGAACCTTGGACCCCAGAAGAACCACCTCATCACGCCTCAGCCCTCACTTACCACAAGGCAGGTGGAGTGAAAACACATGAGAAGGGACAGTGCTAATGGCCTCCTCTACCTGTCAGGTCTCTGACGAGGACACTCTGAAAGGATCCTCTATCAAGAAGGTGACCTTTGATCTCAGTGACATGGAAGACTTGAGCAGTGAGAGTTCTGAGTCCTGCCCCCTGCCTCATAGTGAGTGGTGGCACACAAGGAAGCCGGGGAGGGAGAGGGGGAGTGAAGCCCAGTGTTGTGGAGAGGGAGGAATGTGGGGGCCATATTCCAGTCCCCTCCCCCAAGCCCTGCATTAAGCCAGTGTCTGGATGAGGTACATCATCAGTGCTGGGTCTGCAGATGGAGGGACGGAAGGGCCAGGGATCCTTGCAGTGGTCTCTTCTCTCCAGGCCTCCTGTAGCCACCTGCTCTTGGCTGCTCTGGCCTGAGGTTGGGTCAAGGACCTTGTTTTTCCTTTTATCTATGTCCTTGGGCCCCTTGTCTGGGACCCAGAAGCCCTGCGTCCATCCTTTTGTCCTGTAGTAGTAGGATACTCCAGTGCCAGCTAGATCCTGAATCCTTTGCCACCATCTGCCTCTTTCAGTCACCTCGACCCCAAGTTCCGCTGATCCCAACAAGATCCATTACCTGAGCAGTTCCCTTCAGCGAATCAGCAGTGAGCTGAATGGTGTGCTGAGTGTGCTGGGCAGCCTCAACTCCCAGCCACCACCACAGGTCCTCAGCCAGCCCCCGCCTCCGCTCCTCACCTCCTCACTTCGTTCCTCCAAGAACACCCCTGCCCCTGCCTACTCCCTCCTGACCAAGCCCTCACCCTCATCATCTGTCACATCCACGTCCACCCAGTGGGCCTGGGACCCAGGACAGGGCACCAAGCTCTCCTCCTCGTCGAAAACTGTGGATGATTTCCTGCTGGAGAAGTGGCGCAAGTATTTCCCTTGTAGGTCCCCACGCCCACATGCATCTGGTTTCTGGGTGGAGCCTTCCCGTCTCTCTCCTTTGCCCCTATGCCCTCTCTCATAACCATCCTTCCTTTCTTTTTCCTTTGTTTACCCCTTACCTCGCTCCCCGTCTTTGGTCTGTTGGCTCTGTCAGTGGGGCCCTCGTGAAGGAAGACCTTGCTTTGGCCTTACATCCAGAGGCTCTGTGCTAGGATGTTTTACACTGAGCTTGCACTGTGCAGAGCTTTTATTATCAATGCTGGAGCTAGGCGAATCTAAAAAAGTCATTGGTGTCATCTTAATGTCTGTCACTGATACATTACACCATGACACCATGACACACACACACACACACACACACACACACACACACACACACACCCCTCTTTAGTCTGTATTGTAGTTCTCTGAGGTAGTAGTTATTTTCCCCATTTTATAGACGAGTAAGTTGAGACTCAGTGGGGTTTAGTAATAAGCTCCAGAGTGCTCTGTGAGTGGGTGAGTCACGTACCAGGTGTTGACTCTATACCTATGACCCCTTGGCCCTGGCTTCTGCTCTGGGGCCCATTCCTTGCTGAGGAACACAAGTCATAAAGGCAACCATTTGAGGAAAAATGTACAAACATTTTCTGTCTCAGCCCAAATTGGAAATCAGACTTGTAGAATCAAAGTAAACAGGACAGTTCTTGTCTGTCACCTGTTCCACCCTCAGCACAGAAACTTTCCCTGCCACTGTTTGTTCTGGGGACGTCCGTTCCTGAAGCTGCAGGAGGTGTGGGTAGTGGACATGGAAGTGTTCCGCTGAGGCTGGGGTGGCTCAGCTGACTGACTGCTTCCTCTGAATTCTTTGCCGTTCCAGCTGGCATCCCGTTGCTCAGCGGCTGCCCTCCCCCACTGGAGAACAAGCTGGGCTATGTGTCTGTAAGGTAAGCCTCACAGTCAAGATCCTCACTGTCCCTCCCTGGGCAGGTGGCACCGGGGATGGGTGGGAGTAGACCTCATGGTCCTGTGGGCCCAGGAGCCCAGGCAGGTTCCCAGGCCAGAGTCACCTGTGTCCTGCCTTCATCTGAGCAAGTGAACAGTCACGTCCCTGCTGCTGAGGCTCAGTGGGTGTGGGGAGGAGCGTGTCTGACTGACTCTACAGATGCTGTCCACAGGCCTGTGAGGAGAAACGAGCCTTAGGTGAGACCCTGCTCTTCCGACGGCCCCACTAGCCCTGGAATCTGGCCCATCTTTGCCGTTGAGCTCTTTGTCTGATTGCTATGGCCCCTTCTTCTCCAGTGCCTGCTGAGCAACATCTGGAATGAGAGGGTCACCCCATGGGGGAGACAGACAGGCGGTTATTTAGTCCTGTTATTAATTTCCTATTCATCTTATTCTCTGCCAGATACTCTCTTCTCCCCACCCCCGGCCCTAACTCTAAATCCCACAGCCATGTCTGCTCTCTGGGCCAGCCTGAGAGCTGGTACTGTGTAAGTACCTCAGCTGACAGAAGGAAGTTTCTTGTGGAGACTGGCTGAGGACAGACAGATGGGAAGGTCTTGAGTAGATTCTGCATCAGATGCCCCGAAAGCGGGTAGAGGGCCAGCCACTGCCTTCCCTTTGGGGAGCTGATGCTTGCCTCACCAGAGGAGGACCTTTGAATTGCTGGAGGCCTTACAGGGATGCTGCTGGGCCAGTGAGAGGAAGAGGGAGGAGGTGCTTGACTCAGTCACACACTCCATCCACTTCCGGCCTCTCTCTTCCTCTCCTGCACTCTCAACTCTCCTTCTCTTCACCAGTGAGCAGCTCCACCTCCTGCAGCGGTCCCATTCTCGAGTCCCCAGCATGGACAGTGTCAGCGTCCAGAGCATGATTGAGTCTAACCGGAAGTGGCTGGAACATTTCAGGAATGACCCCAAGGTGTATCCTTTGAGCTGGTCTCCAAACCCTTGCCTCTTCCTGTTGCAGCAGCTGACCGGCTGTGCTCCGCCACAGGCCTCGGAGGTCTGAGGAACGGAGGTCTGAGGAACGTCCTGTTAGGCCTTAGTCCCTCCCTTAGCACTCGCCTGAGCATGCTCAGCCATCCAGTTTTCCTTCACTTTGTGGCCAGACAGCTCTTCCCCTCGGTGCCCAAACCGACAACCACTTCGAACTTACTGCAGCTGGGCCTGGATGAGAACAACAGACTGAATGTGTTTCACTATTGAGCCCCGTGGGGGCCCAGGGCAGCGACCTCCTCCTCTACACCAAGTGCCTGAGGAGCCCCAGCACTTTATTTCCCTCTGATCAGGCATGTGTGCTCCACCCAGGACTTGGAGGAACCACCGGGTGGGTAGGTGCAAAGCCCAGCAGGACTGTAAACAGCCACACACACTTCGCCCAGGACTGTCCTGAGCAGGACTGTTCGGACGTCTGCAAGCTTCTGCGTCGACGTGGCTGCTCAGGACTTCAGGGATGTGGCCACCTTCAATCAAAGCAACTGCCTTGGGAGGCCTGGGGAGCCTCCTCGGAGGTTGGGTTCCTGGCCTTCAAGCCCTGCTGAGGGCTCTCATGACGGTGGAGAATGTGGTCCTTTGTTCAGGACAGTCCCCTAGCATGGCTATGCGCTGGAACTCGGCAGTGCTGGGCCCGTAGCTGTCTTTCTGATACCTCAGCCCCTAAGGGCCGCATCACTTCCTCTCTTTTTGCCTTTTTTCTTTTTTAATGTCTGCTTTTGACTATCTCAGGTTTGGGCTCAGCTGCCTGAGTCCTGCTGGAGTTGTTAGAGGGCCCCCCGATGTTCTGCTCTTCTCCCTCAGCCAGCACTGGGCTTGCCTCGGGGCGAGCAGCCTTCCCTCCCTTAGGATGCCCTCTGGAGCTCGCCCTTGCTCTCAGGTCTCACACACCCATCTCTCCAGGAAGCCAAAAAGAAAGCCATAGGAAAAGACGGGCACGACTCCTGCTCCGTCTTGATATTTCTCTTCCTACAACATCCCTCGTGTACCTGTGAGTCCTGTTTCCATCGGTCCCTTCTACCGGGGCCACGCCCACCCCAGTCCAACTATCAACCCTTCCCAGAGCTCGGTGGAAGGGCTGACTAGTATCTGGTACTGGCAGGGACTGTCTTGGCCAGTTGGTGCTTCTGGCACAGCCTCTGCAGCCCCACGTCCCCCAGCGGGCTCTGCAGGCGATGTTCTCGGCATCTGTCTCATTGTTTAAAGAAAATGCCCTCATTTTTCTTGTCTTGAGAAGCTGCGGGTTGCCATCGCCCCTGCAGCCCACAGAATCCCACTCACTGCTCATCGCTCATTTCTTTGCCATGGAATAAGACACGAAGAACCAGTTGGCTTTTACCCTCTTTGATATTTTTTAGTCATCAGCCGACCAGACACAGAAAAGTCCATTTTGTTACTTGTTCCACTCTGTGTGCCTTGAGAAGAGCTCGTGTGGTACAACCGACCCTGGTGACAACCCTGGGTGTTTTTGCATCTATTAAATCTCTGCAAGTCGGTTTTCTATAAGGCTGTCCTGTGAATGTGTTGGTCTCTTTGGAGGCCTTTGCGTCCTTCCTTCTGAGGGAAAGGGGGAGGGGACAGTGACTGGGTGTCTGATTTATTCATCCAACAGTGTGGAGTTTGGTACAGGCGTGGTGTGCTCCTTTTTATGGGTGACAGAAACAAGGCTCGGGCTCTTGGTAAGGTGTACAGTCCCGCACGCCACCCCCCTCCCCCAGAGCACCCTCAGCCCTACAGCTGCCACCAGTCCTCAAGGAGTACTCGCTCACATTCACTGTCTACCCCTTCCCTGTTTCCCACTTGCTAGGCTGGAGACCCCTGGGGCTCTTTCCCCCAAAGCCTGGGGGTTTCTGTGTAGACAAAGCCGTGCCCTGCACCCTAGCCTTAAGCTGGCGACATTAAGTGGCCTTTCCCCCTATTCCCCTGGGTGAACAGTCTATGTACTGTCTTGGGTTTGTAGCAAGGGAGAGAACCAACCCACGCAGCCTTCCTTCATGCAACTGTATAGAAAACCAACTGAAAACCAGGGAACTTAGCCCAGTGGTCTAGCCGCCCTAGGAAGGAAGGAGGAGATGAGGGGCATCAGGCTGACAGCTCTTGAATGCTTCCGTGTGCTGTGGTTTTCTGATGCTCTTGTTTCTAATCTTAACCTTGGGAAATTGAGAGTTTAGAGATGAGGAAGTTTTAAGCTCAGAGAGGTTAAGTAACAGTAGGTCAAAGTCACAGAGCTAATAACTAGGATTTGAACTAGATCCACTTGTTCCTGAAAGTCACATTCGGTTGCCCACAACTGCCCCAATGTCAACAGCTCCCGTTTCTTCCAGGCTTACAGCACAGTCCCTGGCAGCTTGGTCTGAACACCTGGCATCCTGCAACTGGTGGGTTCTAGCTGGGGTGGTAAAACCTTCCTGGGCTAGGGTTTAAAAAGGGAATTTGGGGGCCTGGGAATGTAGTGCCATATTATTTACTTGTTTAGCATGCGTGTGGCCCTGGGATCAGTCCCCGGTATAGCCAAAAAAAAATGGGGACTGGTATTTGGCCAGGCATGGTGACATGCCCATTTAATCCCAATACTCCGGAGGCAGAAGTAGGTGAATCTCTGAGTTTGAGACCAGCCTGGTTTCCAAAGTGAGGTTCAGGCCACCCAGAGCTACATAGTGAGACCCTGCCTCTAAATAAATAAATACTTTTAAATTAAAAAAATTAAAACAAATTGTCCTATCCCTTTTCCTCTCATGGACTTTAGAATCTAGCTGGGGAATTCATATCATAGACCTCTGGAGCCAGTGGAAGGGGATCGAGTCTGGGCTGCTGCAAAAAACACTAAAAAGTTGGGGGTGCTGTTCAGTGGCATAGAGTGTGTGTAGTGACAGGTTCAGCCCTTGCACCTTGCCTTCTGTAAAGTCGGGGTTCTCTAGAGAAACAGGATTTATGGAATGAAAGGGGATTTATTAGAATGATTTATAGGCTATGATTGTGCTAATCCTACAATGACTGTGAGCAGAAAGTTCAAGAATCCAGAAGTTGTTCAGTCCATGAGGCTGATGTCTCAGCTGGTCTTCAGTAGACGCTGGAATCCTGAAGAAGTAGGCCCTGATTCCAGTGAAGGAATGGATGTGCTAGCAAGGTGAGGGTAAACAGGCAAAGAACAGAAGCTTCCAGCAGAAGGTGTGGCCCAGATTAAAGGTGTGTCTTCCTGCCTCAAGAACTGTATCAAAGGCATGTGTCTTCTTCCTACCTCAAAAGTCTGGATTAGAAATGGATCCACCCACTTCAAAACAAGCAAAAAATCCCTCACAGGTGTGCTCTCCATTTTTGGATTCCGTTTAATTCCAGATGTAGTCAAGTTGACAACCAAGAATAGCAATCACACTTCCAAATACTATAAACTAGGACTGCAAACAGCAACACATTATCCCCTCAGCTCTGGAGACTGGAAATCCAAGGTCAAGATTCCAGCAGAATGGGTTTCTGGTGAGGGCCTTTCTGGTTCACATGTGATGCCTTCTAGCTTTGCTCTCTTGGTGGGAGGGTGCAATGTGGCCCCTTAGGCTCTTCTGAGTCCCTAGTACTGTTCACGAGGACTCTGTCTTCATGTCTAATCATTTCCCAAAGGTCCCATATCTAAACACTGCATCAACACACATGTGGAGGAGTAGGCATACGTTGTTTTGAGCTTACAAGAAAGGAAACAGCCTGGGGAAGCTCCCAGAGGCTTTGGGAGAAGACTTACATTTTAAAATTACATTTGTTTTGTATGTCTGTGAAGGCCAGAGGACAAATTGTGGGAGTTAATTCTCTCCCATCATGTGGGACCCTGAGATTAAAGTCAGGTCATTAGGCTTGGCAAGAAGTGTCTTTCCTGGCTGAGCCACTTGCTCCTGGAAGAAACTTTAAGTGACAATTAGAATGGGTCCTAGAGTCAGTCACATAGCTCAGTATTCAAAAAGCATCAAAGTCACTCTGTTCACGTCCTATGGAGTGCTCTTGGAAAACAGCAGTTACTACTAATTCCTTCTGGAGACAATGCAAGTGTGAGAGGGCTGTTTCCCAACCTCCTCCACTTCTGACCTCCCTTCCACTTCTCACAACCCCCTCCCACCTTTACTGGTAGGGAACGGGTCATCCTGAACACCAGATCGGAAGGTTTCCTAATGCCCTCCAGCAAGCTCTCCTACCCTCTACCTCAGGTTGTTCCCATGCGAGAACAAGGGGAGCCTAGGGGAGAAGATACTGATGCCAAGTGTGGACCGAACAGAACAGGCTCCACACTGGCTCCAGGTGGACCACTGCCCACAGATTTGGAGATGAGGCTGAGCACAAGGTGGCCTGGAGGAAAGGGTCACCACTATCCTTGTTGGGCAGCTGCCCGATTCCCTTACTTTCCTTCTTGAAGTGACCATTTCACTTCCGTGCACTCTAACACTCCAGTTGCTTCCCCAGACACTGGTTTCCAATCAGATGGAGGCCTGACTGAACCATCTGGGTTATCAAGCCTGCGCTGGGACAGCACTAGTGAAGTCACAGAGTCAGCTCAGCAATAGGTCTAGCATTCCTTGTGATGTTCCCCCATTCCTGCCCCGTGCCTACCTCCCCTCCCCTGAAGGTCACCTTCTGTCTATCAAGAAATGGGCTGGGGTAGGCAGTGTGCCTGAGGCTGTGTTTGGAGACATCCCAGTTCTTTGACCCGGTTCAGGTGAAACTATGGGAGTGGTCAGCCTGCTTCGTGGCTCTTGTTCTCTGACATAGTTGAGGACACTGGAAGTACTTTTGAGTTTCCACTGAGGACAGCTACATCTTCCCTCAGGGAATAGGAAGTTAGAGTTTAGAGGCAGGGCCGGCGAGATAGCTCGGAGAGTGAAAGTGTTTGCTGTATAGACTGGCGACCTGAGTTCAGTCTCTGGAACCGTGTACAGGTGGACTGAGAACTGACGTTACAAACTGTCCTCTGACCTCCATACACACACCATGAAATGCACCCCCCCCACACACAGAGAGAACAAGAAAAAATAAGGGAGTATGTGTCGTGGCTTCCCATTTCCCCCATTTTCCATGTGAGAATAGGCTTCATAGCTGTACCTGTCCTGGAAAGTGGCTGCCCGGAGTAAAGGAGCCCTCAGAACAGCACTCAGCAGATCGTCAGGACCCAGCAAATGCTAGGAGTCGTCATCATTGCCTTTGCAGGGACGTCAGGAACTTGGAGGTTCTGTGCCTTGCACAGCTTCCTGTAGTTGACAGCAGAAGTTAGTAGGTGTTTCTCCAGCCTGAGGTCTGTGCCTAATTCCCTGGCTGCCTCTCTAGCCTCACAGATCCTGCCGCTTAGGCTCCTGCTACCTGGGACTGGGCAGGGATCCAGTGTAGCCCTACCACATCTATCTACAACAAATCTATTCTGGGCTAGGTAGGCCACTCTCCAATCTGCCTCATGGCAATCAGATTCAGCAGGATTGGCTTGATGCCAGCCTCCCCCTTGCCAGTCTCCAAAACCAGGGGCGTTGGGGAGTGAGCGGAGACCAGGGTCTCCTCTAGTCTTCTCTCCTTGGAAGGTGTCAGAGCATGAGAGGCATTGGGAAGAAGGGGATGGGAGCAGTGTTACAGTCACACAATCAAGTACCTGTGGTGGGGAGGACTTTGCAGGGGGCTGGCAGTGGCTTTTCTGATGCTGAGCCCAGATCATACACAGCTGAAGAGCTTGCATGATATTATGTGTCATCCACGTACTGATTGATGGATCCTGAACAGCCACAGATACGCAGGATTAGGTCTGGAATGGCGCAGCCTACCATGGCCAGCCAAGAAGGGTGGACATAGAGAATGGCCTAGCCGTCTGCATTCTCACTGTTTCCTACTCCCTACCTGTGTTTCCCACTTCTTACACTCCACCCACCCACAGCTTACATGTCTTGCTCTTAAGGCACTCATGTAGTGGGTACAACAGGAGAAAGATGGGGCCATCTTCTGCACGTAGGGGAGTTTATCAGCTAAAAACAGTCCAAAGGCAATATATTTGAATTACCTTATGAAAAAATACCTTTCAGAAGTAAGTTAAAGAGGAAGGATTTGTTTTGGCTCCCGGCCTTGGGGGATTCAGCCTCTGGTGTCTTAGCTGCATGAAGCTGAGCAAAGCATTCTGGTGGAGGAGTTTCTTTCCCTTGTGGAAGACAGGAAGCAGAGCAGAGCTGTAGCAAAGGGCCAGGTCAAGGCATAGCTTCCAGTGATACGTCCCCGGTGACCTACTTCTTCTGACCAGATTCCACCTTCCACAGTTCTGCCACTATCCACTGGTGGGTCAAACCATCCATTAGGTCAAAGCCCTCATGATCCAGTTACCTCCAAAAACAGATGCACTCTACAGTTCCCCAGGCACTTCTTAGGCTGGTTAAGTTGACAGTCAAGGTTAACCACCATCACCCTATATGTGGAATGCTGCCACATAGGGTGGAATGAGACTTGTTTTGAGGGGACAATGTAGGCCTGGTATAAAGGAACATTTTTGTTGGCAGAGCCATCCACAGGTGAGTGTGTCACCTTTGATGGACTCGGTCTGTTTTCTGTTGCTATATAACAAAATGCCCAAGACTGGGTAATTTGTAAGTCGGCCTTTATTTCTTCATAGCTGTGAAGGCTGAAAAGTCCACAAGAGCATGGTGGGAGCATCTGCTCAAAGCCTGGGGAGACCTTCTTGCTGTGTGTGGTGGTTTGAAAGAAAATGGCCCCAAAGGGAGTAACTATTGGGAGATGTGGCTGTGTTGGAGGAAGCGTGTCACTGTAGAGGCGGGCTTTGAGGTCTTTTGTATGCTCAAGGTACGCTCAGTGAGATAGTCTACTTCCTGTTGCCTGCATATCAACTTGTAGCAGCTACCTCTTCAGAACCGTGTCTGCTTGCACACTGCCATGTGCTGCCATGATGATAATGGACTGAACCTCTGAACTGCAAGCTGCCACCTCAATTAAATGTTTTCTTTGTAAGAGTTGCCATGGTCATGGTGTCTCTTCACAGCAATAGAAACCTGAACTAAGACACTGTATTATAACATGATGGAGGGCATCATGGAGACACAGAGAAGCATATTAGCTCAGGTTTCTTTTCTCTCTCTCTCTCTCTCTCTCTCTCTCTCTCTCTCTCT
>CABHPR010141204.1:14865-25665 GCA_902168415.1 Peromyscus melanophrys | reverse complement strand
TGTGTGTGTGTGTGTGTGTGTGTGTGTGTGTGTGTGTGTGTGTGTGTAGTTTTGCTATAGAAACCCTAAAGGCTTGTTTGTCATGTCTCAGGAAGTGATTGCTCCATCCCTAGTCTTGTGTGTGAGAGAACAGCTGCTTTTTCTAAACCATATACCCTTCACCTTAACATATTTACCTCTTTTCAAAATTACCTTGTTGGTTTGTTTGTTTGCTTGCTTGGTTTGAGATAGTATTTTTCTACTTCAGCCTTCTGAGTGCTAGGATTGCAGGTGTGCACCACTGTACCTGTGTTCTCTATGAGGTTAAAAGTTCTGACTAGTGGAGTCTCCATCATTTTCTCTTAGGTTCTTGTTCCTCATTCCCAATCTGCCTTTATCCCATAATGATGGTTATACTTTTCCTTGTGTTTACAGCTCATTGCTGGGATATATATGGTGATGTTTCATGTTCATTGTCCAGATACTGGAAAAGAGGATTTGTGCCTTTACAAAGTGCCATCAATGCTGCTATTATAGAAGTGAGTGCTTAATTGCAAAGTTCTGGTGGCTACTATAACTAATTTCATAGGCATCAAAACTATTAACGAAGATGAGTGTCACAGTTCATTTGCCTTACAATAACTAAACACCAAAGGCTGGGTAATTTATAAAGAGCGTCATTATTTTTCACAGTTCTCAAGTCTGGCAAGTATATGATTAGGCCTCAACAAGTTCATTTCTCACAGTTGTCACAGTCTAGGAGTTTTTGCATGGCAGAAGAGATGAAAGGTCAAAGAGAAGAAGAACACTGTGTTCTCACTTGGCAGAAGAGCAAAAGGGCAAATTGCACATTAGAAACACTTGCCAACCCTTTGATGAGTCACTCATCCATCCACAAGAGCGGGTCCCCATGACTTACTTCCCTAAACATCTTCCCTCTAATACTACACTGAGGATGAAGTTTCCAAATGCGATGTGGAGGGGCACATTCAAACCAGCAATTATGCAAACACAGATTTTTAGACAAGGAAGAGACCACTTGATTTAAAACTTCTAGTTCTGAAATGGTTCACAGAAACCTGCAAAACAGCATGCCTAGTTCCCTCTGACAGTGACACTTTGTGTTACTAGACTACAACATTAAACTAAAAAAGATAGTAGTGCAATCTTCAACACTCCGGTTTGGTCAATTTATGTCCTTTAATTTCTGTTTGCTTATGCTTTTCTCTAGATCACAACAAACCACTCTGTGATGGAGGACTTGATGTCTGTTAATGCAATAAATATGAAGACATTACCTTTTATTACTAAAGATGTTTTTCAATATGAAGTTTTTATTCTATTCTGCTTGCTTTATTTCTCCTCATTCATATATTTTGTATCACGTAATATTACTACAGAGAGGAAAAAGTATAAGGAATTGATGAAAATAATGGGTCTACAAGACTCAGCATTCTGGTGAGTCATAAAGAAATCATAAAACAGCAGAAGTGTTATTGTTTTATAATTCCACAGTTTAAATTTGATATGTGGGCTACTTGTTCTTTTGCTCTGACTACTAGATTTAGTCTTTGTTAAATTTTCCACGGAAGATAGTTAACTGTAATTCACTGAACATGCTTTTAATTCTGGCTTTCTCTATGCAGCCTCTAAGAGGTAGGCACTATTATCAAGGAAAGTAAAGGCAAATGAGATAAGAGAGTTACCCAGTGTCAGGTAGATGGCAAACGCCAGAGCCGGGCCTCAGTGGTGCAGTTCTGATGGCAGTTCTGCCTGGTCTGCTCCTAGTTATGAACTGATTTCTTCCCACTTCCTTATGTGAAGAAAATAGTCTTGTAAAGGGTATGTTTTGTGCATGTGCTTGGCCAACCAGGGACATTTTGAAGTAAGTAAATGATGTATTAAGTGATGCATTATGATCAGGACATAACATATAGGCTGGTGTTTAGGAAGAACTTAATAACAGTACCTGAACTACTTATTAATATTTATACTTTGCCTCACCCCACAAACACTTTAAAGTAATTTTGGAATATATGTATAATGTTTGTATATATACAGGAATGTATCTATTTATGTATTTGTGACATAATAAAAGGGAGTACTTTCACAGAAATAAAGACCTAGGAAAATAGTGGATGAATTTAATAGATAGAAATACAAATAGTATAACATCTAAACTGCTCTGAAACAAAGCACAGAATTTGGTAAGTATCAGTGACAAAATGTATATTATCAGGTCAAAAGGAAAATTATATGCTAAGAAGAAACATGGCATGCTTTGATATTGATTCTTAGGGGATAATTCTTTCTATATTACATAAATCAAGAAAACGCTTGGTTGAGCTTGGAAGTGCAGGCATATAATCTTAGCATTGTGTAGGTGGACTCTGGAAGATGGAGAGTTTCTAGCTTACCTGAGATGTATAGAGAGACCTTGAGACCCTTCTTGATAAGCCAAACCTGATGAAAACTCAAAAACATTTCACTTAAAATATACACAAACAAAACCCAAAACTATATGTGTGGAATGATAAAACTACATGGATTGTATGAATAATTATTTATTGAACAATCTAGTAACTTGTATTCCCTGAAGTAAAATTATTGTCTAGAAATCTTTCTTTCTGTGTAGAATATATTTACCAACAAAGGTAATTTTAGTTCTAAGGTATATGGATTGGGAAATAGAAAAGGAGGAAACCATGTCTTTAAAAAGTGAAGAATTTTTGTGTGGGAGCATTGGTAATGACAGAGGAATGGATGTATATCCTGTCATGCAGGTTTGTTAGTAAGGAAGAGAGAGAGCAGACTTCTTTCAGGGGACTCCTTTCAGTCCAAGGCAAGTCCTAGGGGACAGAATGCCTAGGGTCACCTTAAATTAGGGAGGTACCAGTCAGGCTGACATGAGGACCAAAGAGATACTAAACATTCTGATGTCAAGTCATTTTCAGGATGATTCTTAGTATGCATATAAATTAAAACCTGGAAAAATGAATTGATATGTACCTTCTTAGAAGTAGGAAAGAAAATGCTTTGGAAATATGTTTTCCAAGTGTTAGACATCTATTGGAAATAAATATGACTTCAACTAATGCCATAAATATGAAATGTAATAATATAATAATAATAAAAGTATGATGCTTATATTGCTTTGCAAGCAAGAATATTTTATGTAAGTTTATTAGTATCACTTCTCCAACTCCACCTCTATAGCTAGTTTCCCCTTTCAGTAATTATTTTAATGTCTTTATTTCATAATTCTCTTACACTGTGGTTTTTCAACCTACCTAAAGCAGTCCCATTCTTTACTTAGGAAGTAAATTCACAGAATATGATACACTTTTCATAAATGCTGATGTTTCTAAGGCCAATTCATTATAATGATATAAGGTTAAAAATTAAATAAGTAGTAAATCCTGCTAAACATATTTTACTTGGGTGTACTGTTGCAAAGCATGCATCTTTTGCTGTATTCTGCAGGAGATGAATTCTTATTGATTATACAGTTTTAAACAGAGGAAAGAACTCTGGGCAGAAAAATGGCTGCAATTACATTCATACCTTGTGTATTTATTTTGTCACTTTTCATATACCCATTAATTAAAGGACCACAGTCTTATTATTTGTAAATGAGAAGCTTGGACACATACATTCTTATAGTCTAGTCAGATCTAATAGTGAGTGATATTCTTTAACAAATATCTTGTAAAAATGTGAACATCAACACATCTAAAGCAAAATAATGTAAAAGTGTAAAGGTGTGCCATAACATATCCATTCAAGTAAAGAAATAATAGGGATAGGAAGCATACAATGTCATCAGTGGAGTTGTGGGTTTTTAGTTTTCTGTAAAGAGTGGTAGTGTTGCCTCCAGAGATGCTCAAGCTCCTGATGTTTGTAGAGCCATTTGATTGACATTTGACTGACCATCAGCTGTTAAGTCTTATTCCAGCTTTACAGTTAGGGTTATTTGGTAATATCTAATAAAACTGATGACATAAACTTTAATTCAGTATTTTCACTTTAGAGATATTCTTCTACATCTTACATAAAAACAAATGTAATAAAATTCTTGACACCATTATGACAAAGAAAAATAGGAAACAATTATCTAATATCAGAAGAACACTAGAATATATTAATACAATGAAATATATAAGCTTCGTATGTAATAGATAATGTTGATTGATAAAGGCAAATTACATATAATTACAGCATAAACCATATAGTTTATACAATGCTCATAGTATTTGTGCAACAGATATATATGGAAGCCTGGCCTTCAGGTATAAACAAGGGCATTTTTTGGTTTATAGCCACTTAATTGGTTGTGACATTCTTTCCCATTGGTTGGTGCCGTAATAGTATTTGGCACCTCCCATTACTGTGTGGTAAAGACAATCAGAATGCATAGGATTCATAAACAGGATGTTTGCTAAAGTGATTACCTTAGGGGGAAAAGATGGAGATTTATAATAAAGAACAACATGCACAATGGACTTCAGCCATATTATCAATATCATAGTTATTAAACTAGAGTGTACTTACCAGAGTAACAGTGTTGTTCTTTAGATGCTTTCATCTTTTTAAAAATATTTATTTAAAAGGATAAATAATTTAAATGTCTTTTGTCTTTGTTTAGGCTGTCCTGGGGCTTAATCTATGTTGGCTTCATCTTCATTATTTCCATACTCATTGCAGTTATCATAACATCTGCTCAAATTGTAGTGATGACTGGCTTCCTTGTCATATTTACACTCTTTTTCTTATATGGATTATCTTTGGTAAGTGTATGCATTTATTGTCACCTTTTACACATTAGATCTTAGCTGTGACTAGCAAACATTAGTTCTCCAGGATGTTAGGAAGGCACTTTTTATGGCTGGTGTGTGTGTGTGTGTGTGTGTGTGTGTATGTGTGTGTAGGGGTGTGTGTGTATGAGCATGTGGATGCACATATGAGTTTTCTTGAGAAAATTTCAATGGATATTAGAAAATAATGTAAACCCAAGTAAATTGGGCCTCTCTTTTTTTCACAGAAGTCTGGTGCATCACATAATGAAATGGTGCATCAAAAATATTCTTTTCATAAAATCTTTTGAGATATTTCAAATTTTTAATTGTGAAACTTTTAATTACCTTAAATGATTAAAAAAATATATCTTGCTAGGCAGCTAGTACTGCTGCTCAAGTTTACTTTTTATTTTATCATGGTGACCAACTAACACTGGTCTCACGGAGGTAAATTTTAAACTTTATACCACCATATTCAGTAGATGTAAGTGAAGATAATACATTACTACTTAGAATTAAAGAAAGAAAAAGCAAGGGGAAGAGTAGAAGGAAAGAAGGCTGATATACAGCGAGTCTGTGGACTGGTTTGATTATGATCATTAGAGTAACTCTGGCATCATGGGAAAAGGCCATTGTGAAGCATTGAACTTCGCTGAGGTGCTACTTCAATCACCTTGTGTATCTCTAGTATGAATTAGACATAAGCCAGGGACTTACTCTCTTTTCTATTTTTTCTTTT
Organism: Peromyscus melanophrys; assembly: GCA_902168415.1. Lineage (NCBI taxonomy): Eukaryota > Metazoa > Chordata > Mammalia > Rodentia > Cricetidae > Peromyscus > Peromyscus melanophrys. Next base: position 20,151 of record CABHPR010141204.1, on the reverse strand, counting down.
ATTGAAAATAGATTCTTTTCTCATAATATATATGTATATACATATACATATATATATATATATATATACACATATATCCTGATTATAGTTTCCCCTCTCTCCACTCTTCTCAGTTCCTCCCCACCTCCCCACCCCTCCAGATCCACTCCCTTTCTGTCTTTCATTAGAAAACAACTGGCTTTTAAGAGGTAACAACTAAACATGACAAAATATAGTAAGGCAAAACAAAAACTATCATAAAATTGGACATGGCAACCCAACTAGAGGAAAAGAGTCTCAAGAGGAGGCACATGAGTCAGAGACACACTTATTCTCACACTCAGGACTCCCGTAAGATACTAAGCTAAAAGTTATCGTGTATATGCAGAGGACATGGAGCAGACTCAAATAGGCCCTCTACTTGCTGCTTCAGTCTCTGAGCTCATATGCACCTTGCTTAGTTGATTCAGAGAGCCTTGTTCTCCTGTCATCTTTCATTCCCTGGCTCTTAGAATTTTTCAGCCTTCTCTTCCAGGGGATTCCCTAAGCTCTGAGGGGAGGGATTTGATGGAGACCTCCCATTTAGACTCTCTCTGAGTAATGTCGGGCTGTGGGTCTCTGCACCCATGCCCATCTGCTTCAGGAGGAAGCTTCTCTGATGGTAACTGAATAAGGCATTGATCAATGAGTATAGCAGAGTAGCATTAGGAGTCATGTTATTGAATTTTTTTTTTTTAGACCATTAGTGTTTTGTTTTATCCTAGATCCTTGGGCTACCTAGTATCTGGTTCTTGATTATCCAAGTAATGTTGGGTATGGGTTCCATCTCGTGGAGTGGGCCTTAAGGCAAATCAGACATGGGTTGGCTACTACCACAAGTTGTTTGCCACCATTTCCCTAGCGTATTTTGTAGGCAGGACAGATTTCTGGTCATAGGTTTTGTATCTGGACCCATGTTTCTTTTTTGGTAGCCTGCAGAGTACCTTCCCACACTTAAGTGGCTACAATGTAGGGGTGAAAGCTCCATGTAAGCACCAGCTTGACTTTTCCATGTTCAAAGAGTTGTTGGGTGTTGTCCTCAGCAATGGGGCCCTGTTGTCAGTTTACAGAGAGCAAACCTTTGTCTTAGCATCAGCCTGAGTTGTTTGGGGATTTCCATGGGACCCCCTTAGCCAACAACTCAACTGAATGCAACCCAGTCCCACCACTGGAAGCCTCACCAGATTACAAGAGATGGCCAGTTGAGACTCATATCCTCCATTACTAGGAGACCTCATTAGAATCACCTTCATATATTGCAGGAAGTTTCCACTGCACTGGGTTTCCCATTCCTCAAACGCCCTGCAATTACAGGGATCTGGGCCTGCAGTCTCCCCTCCCAGGGAGATCTAGGCATCCCCCCTACAACTCTTGTCTTTACCTAACCTCTCTGGGTCTATGGATTGTAGCTTGGTTATTATTTACTTAATGGCTAATAGCCACTTATAAGTGAATACATACAGTATTTATCTTTCTGGATCTTGGTTATCTCACTAGGATGATTTTTTTTCCTAGTTCCATCCGTTTGACAGAAAATTTCATGATCTCATTTTTTTTAAACAGCTGAGTAATACTCCACTGTGTAAATGCACATTTTCCATCCTTCTGTGAAGGGACATTTAGGTTGTTTCCAGTTTCTGGCTATTAAGAATAAAGCTGCAATGAACCTAGTTGAGCAAGTGTCTTTGTGATAGGATGGAGCTTCTTCCTTTGGGTACACAAGAGTGGTTGGTATAGTTAGGTCTTGAGGTAGATCAAATCCCAACTTTCAGAGGAATTACCATATTGATTTCTGTAGTGGCTGTATGAGTTTGCACTCCCACCAGTGATGGAGGAGTGCTCCCCTTGCTCCACATCCTTGCCAGCATAAGCTGCCACTTGTGTTATTGATTTTAGCCATTCTGACAGGTGGAAGTTGGAATCTCAATGTAGTTTTGATTGGTATTTCCCTGATGGGTAAGGGTAGTGAAAATTTCTTTAAGTGTTTCTCAGGCATTTGAGACTCCTCTATTGAGAATTCTCTGTTTAGATCTGTACCCCATTTTTAAATTGGATTATCTGTTTTTTTGATATGCATTTTCTGGGGTTCTTTATATATTTTGGATATTAGTCCTCTATTGATTGTGGAGTTGTTAAAAAAATCTTTCCCTGTTCTGTAGACTGCTGCTTTGTCTGATTGATGGTGTCCTTTGTCTTATAGAAGCTTTTCAGTTTCATGAGGTCCCATTTATTAATTATTGATATTAGTGACTGTACTATTGGTGTTCTGTTCAAAACATCATCTACTATGCCATTGTATTGAAGGCTATTCCCCACATTCTCTTCTGTCACGTTCAATGTATCTATCTGGTTTATGTTGAGGTCTTTGATCCACTTAGACTTGAGTTTTATGTAGGGTGATAAGTATAGCTGTACTTGCAATCTTCTGCATATAGATAGCCAGTTTGTCCAGCACCATTTGTTGAAGATGATCCTCCTCCATGTATTTCCAGCTTCTTTACCAAAAACCAGGCATTTCTATGTGTGTAGATTTATCTTTGGGTATTCAGTTAGATAGCATTGATCAACTTGTCTGTTTTTATGCCAATACCATGTCTTTTTTATTACTATATCTCTGTAGTACATCTTGAAATCAGGAATGGTGAGACCCGTCCCACCCCCAGCAGTTCTTTTATTGTTCAGGATTGTTTTAGCTATCCTGGGTTTTTTGTTTTCCATATGAAGTTGAGTATTGTCCTTTCAGGTCTGTAAAGAATTGTTTTGTAATTTTGATGGGGATTGCATTGCATCTGTAGATTGCTTTTGGTAAGATGGCCATTTTTACTATGTTAATCTTACTGAGCATAGGAGATCTTTTCATTTTCTAATATCTTCTTCAGTATCTTTCTTCAAAGACTTGAAGTTTTTATCATACAAGTCCTTCACTTGATTGCTTAGAGTTATCCAAGATAGTCTATATTATTTGAGGCTGTTTTGAAAGTTGTTGTTTCCATAATTTCTTTCTCAGTCCATTTGTCATTTGTACACAGGAGAGCTATTGGTTTTTTGAGTTAATCTTGTATCCAGATACTTTGCTGAAAGTGTTTACAATCCATAGGAGTTCCTGGTGGAATTCTTAAGGTAACTTATGTACACTATCATATCATCTGCAAATAATGATACTTTGACTTCTTCCTTTTCAATTTGTATCCCCTTGATCTCTTTCAGTTGTCTTATTGCTCTAGTTAAGACTTCAAGTACTATATTGAGTAGACATGGAGAGAATGGACAACCTTGTGTTGTTCCTGATTTTAATGAAATTGTTTTGAGTTTCTCTTCATTTAATTTGGTGTTGGCTATAGGCTTGTTGTAAATTGCCTTTATTATGTTTAGTGATGTCCCTCATATCCCAAATCCCTCTACAACTTTTATCATGAAGGGGTGTTGGATTTTGTCAAAGGCCTTTTGTGTATCTAATGAGATGATCATATAGTTTTATTTTCTTTCAGTTTGTTTATATGGTGGATTACATTTACTGATTTTTGTATACTGAACCATCCCTGTATCTCTGGAATGAAGCCTACTTGATCATGGTGGATGATCTTTTTGATGTGTTCTTAGATTTTGTTTGCAAGCATTTTATTGAGTATTTTTGCACCAATGTTCATGAGGGAAAATGGTCTGTAATTCTCTTTCTTTGTTTTGTCTTTGTGTGGTTTGGGTATCATGGTAATTGTGGTCTCATAAAATGAATTTTGGCAATGTTCCTTCTGTTTTATTTTGTGGAATAATTTGAGGAGTATTGGCAGTAACTTGTCTTTGAAATTCTGGTAGAATTCTATGGTAAAACCATATGGCCCTATGCTCATTTTGGTTGAGAGACTTAATGGCTGCTTCTATCTCCTTAGGAGTTATAGATCTACTTACATTGTTTATCTAATTTTGATTAACTTTGGTAAGTGGAGTACAGATTTTTAAAGTATGTCCTTATGATTCTCTGGGTTCCTTTGGTGTTTATTGTTATATCCCACTTTTCATTCCTGATTTTGTTAATTTGGATATTCTCTTCCACCTTTTAGTTAGTTTGGACAAGGATTTGTCTATCTTGTTGACATTCTCAAAGAACCAACTATTTGTTTTACTGATTCTTTGTATTGTTCTCTTTGCTTCTATTTTATTGATCTCAGTCCTCAGTTTGATTATTTCCTGTCTTCTACTCCTCTTGGGTATGTTTACTTCTTTTTGTTCTAGAGCTTTCATGTGTGCTGTTCAGGTGCTAGTATGAGATCTTTCCACTTAGTGCTACGAACTTTTTCCTTAGCACTGTTTTCATTGTGTCCTATAAGTTTGGGTATGCTGTGTATTTATTTTCACTGAATTCTAGGAAGTCTTTATTTTTTTTCCTTATTTCTGTCTTGACCAAGTGGTCATTCAGTAGAGAATTATTCATTTCTATGAGTTTTTAGACTTTCTGATGTTACTGTTGTTGAAACCCAGCTTTAATGGTGGTCTGATAGGATGCAGGGGGTCATTTCCATTTTCTTGTATCTGTTGAGACTTGCTTTGTGACCGAGTATGTGGTCAATTTTGGAGAAAGTTCCATCAGGTGCAGAGAAGAAGGTTTATTTTGTGTTTGGGTGAAATGTTCTGTAGGTATCTGTTAGGTTCATTTGGTTTATAATATCTGTTAGTTGCAGTATTTTTTGTTATTTTTTATCTGGATGCCCTGTCCATTGAGAGTGTGGGCTATTGAAGTTCCCCCTATCAATGTGTGAGGGTCAATATGTGCTTTAATCTGTAGTAGTGTTTCTTTTACAAACTTGAGTGTCCTTGTGTTTGGCTCATAGATGCTAAGAGTTGGAATTTCATCTTGATGGATTTTTCCATTGATGAGTATATAATGTCCTTCTCTATCTCTTTTCATTAATTTTTTTATGTGAAGTCTATTTTGTTAGATATTAAAATAGCTACAGCACTTGCTTCTTAGGTCCATTTTCTTGGAATATGTTTTTCCTACCATTTACCACAAGGTAATATCCTAGCCTTGATGTTAAGTCATATTTCTTGGATGCAGCAGAAGAATGGATCCTGTTTTCCCATTCATTCTGTTAGTCTGTGTCTTTTTATTAAGGGAATTGAGACCATTGATATTTAGAGATATCAATGACCAGTTAATGTTGATGCTGTTATTTTGTTGTTGTTGTTGTTGTTGCTGCTGCTATTATTGTTGTTGCAGTGGTGGTGGTGGTGGTGGTGGTGGTGGTGGTGGTGGTGGTGGTGGTGGTGGTG
>CABHPR010141204.1:0-14855 GCA_902168415.1 Peromyscus melanophrys | reverse complement strand
TGGTGGTGGTGGTGGTGGTGGTGGTGGTGGTGGTGGTGGTGGTGGTGTGTGTGCATCCCTTCTTTTGATTTTAGTGGTGTGAGACTGGGGTATTTGATTTAGGAGAACACAGAGAAAGAAGAGCTCAAAATTTTTGTTTAACTCTCAAAATACTCAAGGATTTTTTTAAAAAAAGTGTTACATATAATTCAAATAGTGTTTATTATAATTATTGACACATGTTATTAAATAAATTACCGGAATTCATTGTGATATTTCCATAGAGGCAGATATCCTCTGCTGTTTGATCTATTCTTGGCAATCTCCATATAGCGTCCTTCCCAGCCCCTTGAGTTTTTCTTTATTTTCTGTCCTTTCCTCCTTCCCATCTCTCCCTCCATCCTTCTGTGAACAGTGGTTTCTGTATTTTTTCATCATCTAGGATATTTTGTGAAGAAGTCATGTAGATGGATAATTTTCCCTAGTATCCTAATTTAGCTTTGCTTAATTCTCCAACAGTGTGTATTCTACCCTATTCTTGGATTATCTTTCAGCTTTCCCTGTCTCTTCTGTAGAAAGAAAAACCCAGCAAATGGGTAGGGCATGTAAGGATCTTATTTAAAAAAAAAAAAAAAGATTAGAGGGCAGAATAGAGTTGGTAGAACTTCACACTCCTCTCCCTTTCTCAGTGATAATATCTTGTATGAAGTAATGAGCCTGGTTGTGCCGATGTCCCTCAAAGGCTATTACCTGCAACAGCCAATGTCTTTTCTCTTTCAGATAGCTGTCACTTTCCTGGTGGCTGTTTTGTTACAGAAAGCTACCCTCACCAATCTAATCGTATTTCTCTTTACCTTCCTTTGGGGATGTGTGGGGTTCACTGTACTTCATAAACAACTCCCCACATCTCTGGAATGGATTCTGAGCATTTGCAGCCCTTTTGCCTTCACCTCTGGAATGGCTAAGGTAAAAACATAGGCTATTATTGATGCTTTAAAAGGAATTAATACTTGATGACTCCTTAGAGTCCACTCTGGCCCTAACCAAGAGCTTTTACCAGAGTAACTGTCTTGCTACAAAGCTAAATTTGCTACATTATTAAAAAAATTGCCATTGAATAAAAATTAAAATAAAAACAGCTAGTTTATTGAAAAATTCTGTGTAAACATGTTTTAAAGCACATTGTTGTGTAATTTATGAATCAATTATAAAAATCTTTGAAGATATAAGTACATAGTATAACAAAATTTATAAAGTCCATCAGTGTACTTATGAACTTTTTAAGAAGTAGAATACTGTGTTCATTGTGAAGCATCTCAAAATATACGATCATTCTACAGGTAACCATTTTATGAAAATTACCTCATTGTAATTTACTACCAGTTAAGTTTGGGCTTTGAAATACAAATATTTGTTTCATCCATTTTTAAATTTATGTAAGCAACGCTACTCAAAATATACTTAAAAATTAACTTTTCCACTCAGTATTATGTTAAGTGTCACGCATAGTGACATAGTGTTATATACCATCTTATTGTACGCCTATATTACTTTCTTTTTGATAAATGAGTAGAACCCCAGGGTTTGATGGTTTTTTGATGAAGCTATTACAGATATTCTTTCATCTGTTTCTGTACACCAGTTCTGTTTGGTATATAAGTAGGAGTCAGGAAATGGGACTAGTGTATAGAAACCTTAATACCCATGGCTGTCACTAAATACTTTCTAAAATGATTACTTTATTTGACTGATATAAAAATGATGCTAGAATATTCCAGTTTTTCTCAGTCTTTACTAACATTTGTTACTGGTAAATTTTCAAATTTTAGCCATTCTAATGAATATGTGATTTATTATTGTAATCATTCATTTGTGTTTTCTATACTTTCGATAAAATTGGATGCCTTTGATATAATTGGATACCTTTTTATGTAGTATCTTTTTGTGTTTTCCTTTTGCAAATTTTCTATTCAGATGTTTTCTTTGAATTTCTACTGAGTTCTTTATATTTTCCTTATTACTTTATAACAATTTCCTACATATGCTGTGTACCAGACTTTTTTTTCAGTTATTGCTAACTTTTCTCTTTTCTTATTGATTCCTTTGATGAACAGAGATTTAATAAAAAGGTTTATTTATTTTTATTTTATATGTATGTGTGTGCACCATGTGCATGCAGTGCACACAGGACCAGAAGAGGGCATCAGATCACCTGAAAGTGGAGGTATAGCCAGTTGTGAGCCCCTTGACTTACTGTACAGTTCTGGACCTCTAAGACAACACTGACTGGAAATGCAAGCAAAGGAAAATTTTCAGCGTTTTACTATTAAACATGGTGTTTCAAGGAGACATTTATCTTCTTAGTTTGTGAAGAAATCTCCGGCAATATGAATGGATACCTTCCTTCTCAAGTGCCTTCTCTGCATCTGCTAGACCAATTACATCTCTCCCCTTCATTTGTTACATGCAGAATTATATTGATTTATTTTCAAATATTGACTCAGTCTTGCATTCCTAGTAGCTTTATTTACTTGTATACTGCTTATTATTTACTACACCTTTATTAAAATATTTCTTTAAAAAGTTAACTTGCAAATGAATAATTATTGGTGCTATGCCGTCTTATTTATGAGTTTAGGAATTAATCACTATTTTTGTTTGAATCTTAGATTATCTTCCTGGATTATAACTTGAATGGTGTAGTATTTCCTGACTCTTCAGGAGAATCATATGTAATGCTAGTGACATTTTCCATATTGGCTCTTGATGGTTTTATCTACTTGGTTCTGGCGTTGTATTTTGACAAAATCTTGCTCTGTAAGTATTAGTGGACTTTCCTCTGACCTTTCAGTTATTGATTACATAGAAAAGTTTTTCTTTCTTTTTTTTTTTTTTTTTTTTGGTTTTTCCAGACAGGGTTTCTCTGTGTAGCTTTGCGCCTTTCCTGGAGCTCACTTGGTAGCCCAGGCTGGCCTCAAACTCACAGAGATCCACCTGCCTCTGCCTCCCGAGTGCTGGGATTAAAGGCGTGCGCCACCAACGCCCGGCAGAAAAGTTTTTCTTAAGATTATATTAAAATAGCTTTAGAGGTGAGAATTAATGCCTAATCTCAGTCTGAATTAATTTGATTGTATTTTAGAGTAAATAATATTTATGCAAAATTATTCTGATTTTAAAAACAATAATATAAGTCAATTTTGAAATATAATTATATATTAATTAAGTTTTGCAACTCTTTCAAGTATCCTTCAAAGTATTTTGAAAGAGTGGTAGCAAGAATTTATATCAGAACAACCTGAAAAGGCAAAAAAGACATGAGAGTAGGAATAGGTGAGGTCCCCAGGTCTGGGTGGACAACAGGAGAGAGGACTGGAGGAGCCGAGTCTGAGGACAGTGAATAACATGTAAGTAAGAAACTCAAAATTAAAAGGCATTGCAGAAGAAAACTGCAAAAGCAACAGTTAGTTCTTACTATGGTTTGGTTGTTACTAGGCCATTAACACTGTAGAAACATTTTCTAAATAAATATTTGTTAGTCGTTATTCTCAACATTTCCACATTTTGTTTATATTTACAAATATATAAATCATGCAGTTAATTTTCTTTATCTTATCAATAACCAAAAAATTCACCTAAGCCCAAAGTTCTTCCATGTGTACTAGAATCAGAATGTTCATTTCTGTGCATGACTTTATTCATGCTTGTAATTTTTAATATCCCCCACTTTGATAATAGCTAGTGTTGTCTTATATATTTACATGTATTTATTTGTATGCCCACTGTCCTTTTTTTCTGGCTTATATATGAAGATCCTTAATAGCAAATAATGTTTAATAAAATTAAATTTTGTATTAATAAAAATTTACATTATTGTATTTGTCTTGGAAAATTAATTTCTGCATGTGTTGATTTTCATTCATGTACCTATATATGATTTCAGTATCATGTTCAATTATATTGGCATGGTTAACTTATTTAAGTTTATAACATTATCTATAATTTTTACATGCCATATTAATAATTGTGTTTCTAAAAATATTTATCTTCACCTGTCCTCACAGATATCTTTTAGATTATATTTTTCAATTATTTGATTTATATTTTGTTGAAAGTTCTATTGTATGAATTTTTGCAATTTTATTTTAAATTTTAATTGTTTATCAGTTTTCTTCTGAAGGAAAAAAATTTGAATGATGTTTGGAATTTCAAAATATTTCTTCTTTTCTGAGCAAGACTTCTTTATTCATTATACTGATCTGATATTTTATCATTCTTGACTAATTAGATGAGGATGAGCGCCGTCATTCTCTACTGTTTTTCTTGAATTCATCATCTTGTTTTCGACAAAAGACTAGTAGTAACAAGGTCATTGAGAGAGGGATAGACGCTGAGCTTCCTTCAGATGATTATTTTGAGCCTGTGGCTCCAGAATACCAAGGAAAAGAAGCCATCAGGTAAACACATTTGTAACTGTGCTAATATGAGTAAAAGGCTAACGGATTGTTAACCACCAGCTCTCTCTGGGTGGGTGGTAAATGTTGAATTGGCAGGCGTTGCCATTATCAGCATCATTTTGAACCTCCACACGCCACTGAAGTCCCCTTTGATTACCTCTATGTGGCCTAACCTTGTCGTATCTTGTCTGACTTCCTGCTTCTATCTTTTGGGTTTGTTTTAAAACTTTCGTTGTTTTGCTTTTGTTTTTTGAGACAGGGTCTCCCCTATAGCTCATGTTGGCTTCATACTATGTTTAATAATTAAAGATGAGCTTGAACTTCCCAAGTGCTGGGGATTGTAGGCATGTGGCCCCACGCCTGACTAAATGTCCTTTAAGACAGAGAAATTGGATGTATGGAAGGCACACCAAAAAAGTGTTATGCGATAGTAAGGGCAGAAGTTTGAACATTTCCAGAAAAACTACAGAATGTCTGCCCCGGATGCAAATGATTCTTTTCCGCTCTGAAATCTGGAAAGTATCATTTCCTCCCAAATGGGAGCTTCTTTATTAAGATAAAATATTAAAGGCCGAATGAAAAAAAGAAATAAAAAAGGAAAGGAAAGGACATGCTGCTCCTAGGTATGGTGGAGGAGAAAGTTTATTGTAGACATGTGAGAGAGCATAGCCAGAGGCAGGGACATCTGGGAGAGTCCAGAGTGGGCTTGACCAGACTCAGCTCCCCATGTGAGGAGAGGGGGAGGGAAGGGAGAGAGGGGAACAGGTGCAGCAGCCAGGTGGCCAAAGGTACAAAAAGGAAGGGTAACCAAGATGTCTGGATTATATAGGGAAGTTCCTGACTGAGGGATTTAGGGAGAACCTGGGCCGGGTGCAGCTTTGATATGTTAAATAGGTATCTCAGCCGTTGTCCTGGTTTTGAAACTTAACAAGGGCCAGCTTCAAAGGACATGTAAGGCCGGTGGACATTATAATATACAAAGAAGGCCTTAAATAAATTTCTGATGAGACTTAATCTCTTTTAAATTTTATTACTATTAGTAGTCATATTGCTGTACTTGTTGTATAAATGTAAATATGAGACTAAAGCCAAATTGCAGAGACAAAATGAGTCTGGAACTAAAGTCTAAAGAATCTCATTTATTTTCTGTTTCAGAAGAAATAATTAATTGAAAATAATTATTTATGTATCTGAGCAGTCAAGTTATTTCAAATGTTATTTGCTATAAAGTATTTTCTACATCCACCATCATATCTGTCTGTGCTATTTTTACTTGTGTGTATGGGCTAATAAAATGCCTCTTTATTGTTTCAGAATAAGAAATATTAAAAAAGAATATAAAGGGAAGTCTGGGAAAGTGGAGGCTTTGAAAGGTAAAGAAAAATAGTCCATTCTTTACTTAACTTGATCAGTAACACCAAAACCTGGAGAACTTTCAGGATGAAAATGTAAATGTACTGACAACAAAACAAGAGAAAGAAGCAAGAATCCAAGTAGCCTAACTCAACCACCTGGAACTAATAATAATTCAGAATTTATTACAAAATCCTTCCAGATAGTTCATGGATTTATTAATTTACAAGAATGTGATCATACAGTGAAAAATATAGCTTTGTTTTGCTTTTTACAAGACTGTCATAAACACATTTTTATATTTGTAGTATCAGGAAAGAATGCTAGAATCTGATAAAATTTTTAGATTGTCATAGAATTTACAGTTTATTAATGATGTGTTAGTGAACTGAAATATTAACCAAAACAAGATTAATGAAACCTTTGACAGTGAATTAAACTAACAAATCAATATCCTATGACAAAGAATTTTTAATTTTTTATGATTAAGCATATTATAATACTAAATATTCTAAGAAGTATAGTTTTATATAACAAATATTGAGCAAGCATCAATTAACAGCTACATTTTGGAGGTTCAGTTGCTTTTATTAAAAAATTATTTTTAGGCTGGGCATGGTGGCATCTTTTTCTTTTCTTTCTTCTCCCCCTTTTTTAAAAATAGATTCTTTTCTCATATAATATACTCTGATTATAGTTTCCCTTCCATCTACTCCTCCCAGTTCCTCTCCACTTTCCCTCCCATCTGGAACTACTCCCTTTTCATCTCTCATTAGAAAAGAACAGGCTCCTAAGAGATAACAACAAAACATACAAAATAAAATATAATAAGATAAAACAAAAATCATCACATTGAAGTTGGACAAGGCAAACCAACAGAAGGAAAGAGTCCCAAGAGAAGGCACAAGAATCAGACCAACTCATTCACACACTCGGGAGACTCATAAAAATATTAAACTGAAAACACAACAATATATACACTGAGGACCCATGTCAAGTCTATGTTTGCTGCTTCAAATTCTGTGAGTTCATAAGATTTTTACTCAGTTGATTTAGAGGGCTTTGTTCTAGTGTCTTCCATCCCCTCTGGTTCTTACGCTTCTTTTCTATTCTTTGGGAGTTCCCTGAGCTCTGAGGGGAAGGATTTGATGGAGACATCCCATTTAGAGCTGTGTGTTCTAAGGTTTCTCTCTATATATAATGTCTGGCCGTGGGTCTCTGTATTTGCTCCCCTCTGCTGAAGGAAGAAGCTTCTCTGATGATGGCTGAATAAGGCACTGATCTATACATATAGTAGAATATCACTAGGAGTCATTTTATTGTTTCATTTTCTTTTTTTTTTTTTTTTTTTGGTTTTTTTTTTTTTTCGAGACAGGGTTTCTCTGTGTAGCTTTGTGCCTTTCCTGGAACTCGCTTCAGAGACCAGGCTGGCCTCGAACTCACAGAGATCCACCTGGCTCTGCCTCCCGAGTGGTGGGATTAAAGGCGTGCGCCACCAACGCTCGGCCATTTTCTTTTTTTAAACCAGTATTATTTGGTTTTTACTCTAGGCCTCTGGGCTACCTTGTCTCTGGTTTTTGGTCACCCAAGCAGTGTTGAGTATGATATGGGTTGGTTACTCCCACAAGCTTTGTGCCACCATTTCCCTAGCATATTTTGCAGGCAGGGCAGATTTTAGATCTAAAGTTTTATGGGTGAGTTGTTGTTTATATTTCTCTTTTGGTAGCCTGCAGAGTATGTTCTCATACCAAAGACACTAGACCACAGAGGTGAAGGTTCTTTGTAGGCACCAGCTTGACCTCTCCATGTTCAATGAGTTGTGTTGGTATTGTCTTCAGCAATGGGGCCTTGCTGTCAGTTTGTGGAGAGTAACTGACAGTCTTTGCAACAGCCTGGGTTGTTTGGAGATTTCCCTTTGACCCAACTCAATTGTATGTAACCCAGTCCCAGTACTGGAAGTTTTGTTTGATGACAAGAGATGGACAGATGGGACTATGTCTCCCTCATTGTTTGGAGACTTCATTAGGATCACCGTTACATATTTTAGGAAGTTTCCACTGTACTAGGTTTCTATAACACCCCTCAAATGCCCAAGTTTAGCTGTCTTTCTCCACATTCCCTCTCTCAGCCTCATCTCCCCTCCACACCTGATCTTTATATATTTTGGATTTTAGTCCTCTATTCGATGTGAGGTTGGTAAAAATCTTTTTCCATTCTGTAGGCTGCCACTTCGTCCAAATGACATGTCCTTTGGTTAGCACACGTCTTTAATCCCAGCATTTGGGAGGCAGAGGCAAAAGGCTCTCTATGAGTTTAAGGTCAGCTTGGTCTTCCTTGAGAGTTCTGGGCCAGCCAGGGCTACAAAGTGAGACCATGTCAAAAATAAATATATAAAGAAATAAAATAAGACATGTGTTTTACAAAAAACTGAATCTTGAAAAGCTAAAGTGGATGGATCATAAACCCCACTTAAAATTGAGAGTTCTCTATCCATTCTGTTTACATTGTGTTTATTTTCTAACAACTGGGCACCTCTTAGCTCAATATTATTTATTTCTCTAAGATTGGGTCTTGGAGAATTCAGTGTATATATGAACAACTTCATTTTACCTTGAAGTTTTTCATTAAATACCATCATTTCCTTCTTAAATTTGGCTTAGGATTTATTGAAGTAATTTTAAATTTAATTTAAAATTTCAGAGCACATTATGAACTACCTTGGCAATTACCAGAGTCACAAACTTTGTGTCTTTAAAATTTTCTTCCATTTTCAGAATTAGTAGCACTTTAAAAAATTAAAGCATTGTGTGTCAAGACATAAAAAAATATACAAATGTTCCAATTGGAGAGTTTCCATGTGGAATTACTCACTGGAAGGCCAGGAGGGAGTTGCTCTCTCTAGGCCTTCTCTTCTTGCAGCTGCTCCTTGTGGCCATTCTGGATCAATTTTGAGAACTTGGTTTTACAATTACTGTGGCTAAATAATATTGCATTGTATCAGTAACAGGATGAGTGCAACTATCACACCAATGTTTGACATTTAGTTTATTCTAAGTCTTCACTATCCTAAAAATACTAAAATGAATATTTGTTCAATCTCTATTAAGGTCACTGTCTCCAGAAGACGGGTTTATATGAGTAGAATCACTGAAAAAAAATCTATATTTTAAAGATTCCTGACTCATATTTTAAATCACTTACCTCCAAAGTCATAAAAACCCATGCTTATAAGCTATATATATATATATATATATATTTAAAACAATGAATTATGCTAAGAACTTTATGTGAAAATTTTTATATTTAGTTTTATGAAAGTCAAATTATTTCTTTCACACTTTGCTGATGAGGAAACTGAGTTTTATATTTAATTATTGCTGTGATGAGATCAGTTCCAGGGTAGCCAATGCCACTTTCCTCTTGCCCTTGAAAATGCTATCATTATTTTATTGTATTTAATTTATCTCTTAATTAATCAATTAGTGTGTGTGCACACACGTGCATGATATGTTTATGGAGTGTGTGTGTGTGTGTGTGTGTGTGTGTGTGTGTGTGTGTGTGGGTGCGTGGACCCCAGTGTTTAGGTGGGGGTGAGAGGATAACTTTCTGGAGTTGGTTCTCTCCTCCCCTTTTACATGGGTTCTGGAGATAAAAGTCGGGTTGCCAGGCTTCCTCAGCAAGAGCCTCTACCCACTGATCATCTCATTGGTCCATAACTATGTATTTTTTTTTTTTTTTTTTGGTTTTTCGAGACAGGGTTTCTCTGTGTAGCTTTGCACCTTTCCTGGATCTTGCTCTGTAGACCAGGCTGGCCTTGAACTCACAGAGATCCGCCTGGCTCTGCCTCCCAAGTGCTGGGATTAAAGCCACCACCGCCCGGCTGTATTTTTTTTTTTAATTTAAAAACAAATATTCCTGGCTAGCCAAGGCTACACAGCTACATGTTGTCTCAAAATGTTTAAGTAAAAACAAAACACAAATATAAAAGTTGCTAATGTACATTTTTGTTGTGCAACATCTTGGTTTTTCTTTGTTTTTTGTTTTGTTTGAGACAAGGCCTCTCTTTGTACCCTTGGATGTCCTGGAATCTCTATGCAGACCAGTTTGGCCTAAAACTCTTAGAGATCCTTTTGTCTTCTCTGCCTCCTAAACGTCTGGATTAAAGAAATACTCCATCACATCCAAAGCAACATTTTTTTAAGTTATTCATCTTTTAAAAAATTATTCATTTGACTCAACAGCGAAAAAAAATATTCATTTGAAAGGTAATTTATTAATCTTTATTTTATAAATATTTTGGTCCCTTCCAGACTTCTGCTAGTCTCTGGATTCTAAACCAATACCATTGGTTTAATTAGACCAATACCATTGGTTTAATAATATTGTTGTATGTATTTTACCGAGGTCTGTGTGTCAGTAGCATTGTTTAAGTTACCTTGGTTCTTCAGAGTGTTATGTAAAGTTTCCATAAATTCATCATGAAGTTCAGTTGTCTTGTTCTGTGCAGGACTAGCCTTGTATACTACTCTGTTATTGATAATGTTAATATCTTATACTAAAACAGGCTTGTTCTTTGATATATATGAAAGTCAAATCACAGCAATTCTGGGCCACAGTGGAGCAGGAAAATCTTCATTACTAAACATCCTCAGTGGATTATATGTTCCAACAGCAGGTAAGCAAAAAGCAATATCTCAAAGACAAGATATTTAATAAGAGAACAAGGGTAGATATATGCCTGTCATTTTAAATTCTGTGGTTTGATGGGTATAATCTTTATTGAAAGTTGCTTCTAGAACTGTGATTTTTGAATATACTTCTCACTTTCCAGATTTCATGGGAATCACTAGTATCTCATTGTGTGTTATCTCAGAGAAAATGTATTCCATAGTGTGAGCATGTACTTAGGCTAAGACTAGTAATTGTTAATAAAATTGAATTTTATATATTTATGAGCATATGTCATGATTTTATTGAATGAGATCTCTAAATATAAATGAAATGTTACCCTGCTAACCGTAAAGTATTTTAACTTCTACTTTTTAGGATTAGTCACGGTCTATAATAAAAATCTCTCTGAAATGCAAGACTTGAAGGAAATCAGAAAGATAACTGGTGTCTGTCCTCAACATAATGTTCAATTTGATGCACTCACTGTGAAGGAAAACCTCACCCTCTTTGCTAAGATAAAAGGGATTCTTCCACAGAATGTAAAACAAGAGGTAGACTGTGTGCTTGTATTATCTGAGCTCCCAACTATTCACTGTATTCAAGCATACCACAGAATTCTCTCAGCCATTTATCTATCTTTGTATGAATGAAATTTAGGCAAAGAAATCCTATAAAATTGCCTTCTTTAATTGCCAGTTAAATTTGTAAATGTGGATCATTTTGTGTTTTGGGCTTTGTATGTTTCTTGTATAGGTACAACAAATTATTTTGGAATTGGACATGCAAAATATTCAGGATAACCTTGCTGAACATTTAAGTGAAGGACAGAAAAGAAAGCTCACCTTTGGGATTGCCATTTTAGGAGATCCTCAAGTAAGTAAAAGTATGCATGGGAAGAAAGGGTATTGTCAGCAGGAGCCTTGCTCTTCTGCTGCTAATGGCAGTAGTGGCAGAACTTGAAAGTAGTGTATCAGGTGAGAACCTGCTCTGTTTACTTCTACAAAGACAGAGTACAGTTAGAGTTATTTGTTGTGTGCTGTGTTTGCCTCTACACAGACAGAGTACAGTTAGAGTTATTTGTTTTGTGCTGTGTTTACCTCTACACAGGCAGAGTACAGTTAGAGTTATTTGTTTTGTGCTGTGTTTACCTCTACACAGACAGAGTACAGTTAGAGTTATTTGTTGTGTGCTGTGTTTGCTTCTACACAGAGTACAGTTAGAGTTATTTGTTGTGTGCTGTGTTTGCTTCTACACAGACAGAGTACAGTTAGAGTTATTTGTTGTGTCTTACTTATTTTCCATGCTATTATGTGGAAATAGTCAACATGGAGGAGTCACATTTTGACTATCTTTGTCCTCTATAGATTTTGCTCTTAGATGAACCGACTGTTGGACTGGATCCCTTTTCGAGGCAGCGTGTGTGGAGTTTCCTGAAGGAACGCAGGGCAAATCGTGTGATCCTCTTCAGTACTCAGTTCATGGATGAGGCAGACATCCTTGCTGGTAACTGATAATTATATTTCAGTGTTGTGATGAAAACTTTGGGAAATTTATATGTCACATTTATTCCTAGGGTAAGAAACCTGTTCTCATTACCTCAACTCCAAAGCAGTTTAGAGGATATTGGAATCCAGTCCTGTCCTAGAGTCCTTCACTGGCTGTACATTTGTTGTTGGATTGTGGCCAGTAGTGAAAACTTGTGGTGACTTTTTCAGATCGTGTTTACTTAAACTCCCAAATCTTTAATGTATGTTTACTTGAAAAATAACTGCCTGTTCCTTATCATTCAGGTATACTCTTATGTAATCTGAAATGATAACTATTTTCCTGTATAGGAAGTGCAAGAGGAAGCTTAAAATGCTTAGTGTTGGGAGCTCTAATCACATCAGTTTTATGATGTATTTCAAATTTTCAAATGTCCAACAGGCATGGTTATTTCTCATAGGGCACTTCTCCTTTGGAATTCTGAGCTTTTATTTCTCACCTTTCTTTGCTAGAGAGAAAAGAAATGACTGCTAATATTCCTTCACTTTTGCTTCCTTTTACTCAGACAGAAAAATGATCATGTCCAACGGGAGTCTAAAATGCATGGGTTCTTCCATGTTTCTGAAGAGAAAATGGGGTCTTGGATATCACTTAAGGTAAAGAATTTTGGAGAAAACACTAAATAGATATTTTAAAAGGTCTATTTATTTTACTTGTGTCTGTATGCCACATGTGAGAAGGCCAGAGGAAGACATTGGGTTGTCCTGAGCTGGAGTTGTAGGGAGTTGTGAGCCACCAGACTTAGATGCTGGAAATGCAATCTGGTCCTCTGGAAGAGTCTCAAGTTCTGCTAACCACTGAGACATCTTTCCAGCCCAACGTAACTGTTTTAATAGTGGTATACCAGGGGTGGACATTTCTGAGAGAGAATAGGTCTCAAGTTTTATCTCCAACAAAATGAATTGAGAAATGTTCAGTGTAATTTCTTGGCTTCTGGTAATTTGTACTAATGTTAACTCTAGCAAAATTTCTACATTAGAAGCCAAAGCTGTCTGTTCACTATGGGAATACTTTATTACTTTCCAGTTTGTTGTTCTGTGCAGCCTAAACTTCAACATTTTCATTCTTCATTTTCCTCGTTGGGTTCACATAATACTGCAGTATTTTCATTCTTTCTTAAGAATCCAAGGCAATACTTTCAGAAACCAGTATTAGCAGGGAGCGGATATGGTTCCAAAGAATTCTGACAACTGTCTCTAAAAAGAAACTGAGTGTAGGCTAAAAGAATTCTAAAAGACAAAAACCTACAGAAAAGTAAAACAGAAATGTCTTGATAATACACTAATTTCTGATAGTCCACTACCATTTCCCTATGAAATCTCTTGTATAACACCATCCTAATTGTCTGCTCATCTTTATAGTGTGTACATAACATTCACTACAATGAGAATGAATTGGAAGGCAGCTATGCTCACCCCTAAACCACCAACGCTACTTTGAGCATGTGTTTGTGTATTTGTACTTGTTCAGAGTTTGTACATATTCTGTGTTTAAATGACAAATTTTTCAAATTTGTGGATTATTGTTATTATTACTCATTTTTTCTTATTTCATAAAGCTAAGAAAAGTAATATTGAAAGATTTTTTGTGTGGTAGCAGTCCAAAAATGTAATTATTTGTCATTTTTTGGAATTATTAGTTTGTTTATGGATGAAACATGTGATTCAGAGCAGATAGCATCCTTCGTCAATCTTCACATCCCTGATGCTAAACTAAAAGCAAAAACCAAAGAACAGCTTGTGTACATTTTGCCTTTGGAAAGGACAAGCAAGTTTCCAGGTAACATATATGACTGTGATGGGATAAAATTAGAGAAAAACCTTGAATTTTGTTATAATTTTTGTTATTTAATGGATCTAAATTTTGTCTTAATCTTTATTATTCAACAGAAATTAGAAATGAAGATTTGGGTGCACTGTATTTATTTGGTTATTGATCAGTGGAAGCACCAGAGGAGAGGAAACATGTAAGAGGAAAGAGGAAAAACTAGGAAAACGTACATTATAGAGCAGGTTACCATGATAGGCAACGGAACTATAGTAACATTGGAGGAAAATGAAAGTCAGTGTCCTCACAGTTACACCATGGGAGGAAATGGAGAGACTGAGCAGAGTGTGGTTAGGAACGGGTGAAGTTGCAGGGCAGATAAACGGCTCATGGAATTGAAGAGGCTTTGATTATTTGATTATTCACATAATATTTAATTCCAAACACATTGAAAAACCACAAAAAAACATCGAAGAGGAAGGAGCTAATGCATGACTTGTATTTTCATTCTTGGAATAAAGAAGACCACTCCAGATACAGGTGAACAAGAATAGACCCTAAGAGCCTAGCTATGGAGCTAACTTAGAGGCCCAGAAGGTCTTGATCTACCACAGTGCTAATAAAGATGGAAGAGAGTGGGTGTCTGTAAAGCAACCTTGATGATGAAGCTGAAAGGTCTGTCTTATGGGATGCATGCAGAGTGTGACCTATAGATTTTGGCTTCGATGAGTGAGTAGAAGACAATGGTATTTATTATAAAGTAGTGCATAGACTAGTTAGAGCACAGTGAGAAGAAAGTATCAGTGTCCTGTTCTAGAATTCAACCTGGGAATGCGTTTTGATTTATCAAAAGAGACTTACAGTACGTACCTATACATAGGACATTGGAAATCAAGGGACAAAGTGAGGCATGAATCTGAGGCACTTCAGTATGGATTAGGAACTGGATTTGTGTGTGGGTGGAGCAAGAAGGTTGTTTAGAACCGAAACTCTGAGAGAAAGCAAAGGAGAAGTCATGAACGATGTAGGAACTGAAAGTTCTGCATGTAGTTAGGTGGAAATGAGATGTGATTAGTCACCCCCCCC
>CABHPR010141203.1:0-28496 GCA_902168415.1 Peromyscus melanophrys | reverse complement strand
ACACACACACACACACACACACACACACACACACACACACACACACATAAGTAAATAATCTGTTTACATATTTTTTCTCACCAGTGTGATTGTTTATTTGTACTATTGAGTTATGGAAGTGTTCATAATACTTTCCATTGAAAAAAATCGGTCATTCCAACATTTCCCACAATTTCAAGGTTTTTGAGAGTTCATAAAACCTCTTAAGGCTTTAAAATGACTCTAACATTTAATATGCTATCATTGACTATTCTTTTCTGTGCTAAGAAAACTTGGTTTGTTCCAAAATCTTAAATATTTTCCTTTTAATTTAATCACATTTTGGTTTAGCAGTGAAACCTCATAATTTAAGTAAATTCTTATCTAGTTTTAGGTTGCTAAGAACTTTCCTTATTAAAGAACATTGACTTGTATCAAACAATTTCTTGTATCTCTGGGGAAGTTTCCGTGAATTTTCTCCACTCTATTAATATGGTAATTGTGTTGATTCATTTACAAATGCCAAAGAAACCTCAGATTCCTCAGTGAACCTTGTTTTTTAATACTACCTCATCTTCCTCATACTTTATTAGGATGGGTTTGCCACACAGCCATTGCCTTTCTATCTCTATTTTGGAGTAGATATTTGGTTTACTTTTCTTGCAATGCATCTATTTTCTAAAAACCAGAGCTTCATGTAGCCCTTTAGCTGAAGATGAACTTGATCCTCCTGCCCCTGCCTTCTGCTGAGATTAGAGTTGCAGGCCAACAGGCCCAGCATTAGCAGTGTTCAACAAAACCCAAGTATTCGTACATGTTTAGGCAAGCCCTCTATGACCTAAACTGCATATCTATCCTGTCTGTCATGATCTTTATGAAATCATGTGATGAAAACAGTACTTTATTGTTTACTAAGGTAATTTTCATAATAAAAGCATTATATCAGCATTTACTTTTTGAGAATATTCATCCAAGTATTCTTACTCAAATAGCTTTGACATTTATGTTTTCTTTCTGAGAAACATTTACATCAAGTATTAGTCAATACATTGTATTAATAATTTCCCTTTTTGCTTAGAGTCAAAATTTTAATTTTGTTCCTCTAAGTAGTTTATCCATTTCATATAACTTGACAATATTTTGGCTGAAAAGTATTTACAATATCTTCTTATTTTGTATTTAAGGTATTTGTAACCTGTGTTTAATTTTTTCTTTCATGTTGTTTTTCTGTTTTTGTTTGTTTGTTTGTTTTTATTCTTGACTTTTTCATTCTTGACTTATTTTAATACCATTATTTTCCTTATGTTATTTACATTTTAGAGAAGCAATTTTAGTTACAGAGATTTTCTTTTTTCTTTTTTTTTTGAGATTAAGTATGTTCTGTTTTCATTGATTCCTATTTTGTTCCCTTGGTTTTTTTTTTTTTTCTATTAGTTTCTTATACTGGCGTGGATTAATGTCCCCTTAAGGTTTATATATGAAGGCTAATGGCTTGTTAAGGTAAAAAGCCCTTGCTCCCAGCCTAGTGACCTGAGTTAAGTCCTTGGAACCCTCTTTGGAAGAAGAACAACAACATAGTTTCCACTGACCTTCACACGCTTGCTGTGGCATGGGCATCACCCCCACATATACACAAAGTAATATTAAACTTAAAAAGTAAAATACTTAAAAGCATGCATTAGATGCTGCTTATGTAATGATGTGAGCTTTAAAGTGAGAGTGCCTCATGGAAGGTCCTTTGAACTTTGCGTACATAAGAGATTACAGAACAAAATCTTTTCAACCTCTGTCTACTTCCGTGCTAATTGTGGAAACACTCACTGTAACAAGTGCTCATTTATCTTGTACAGCTAATCCAGGAGGTCCACACCAATAGGAACACATGATTTTCAAATTGACTGTCCAAAACCAAAAGCAAAAAAAAAAAAATCCCTTCTTTTCTTCATGAGTAACCTTGTCGGGCATTTCATTATAGTGATGATAACTGACTGCTTAATAAAGCTGCCTAAATAAATGAGTGATGTTAAATATTTCTTTACTACCATAAATCTTTAAAGACATGATTTCTATTCTAAGCATTCTATATCTGTAATTCACAAGATTTTACTTTGCTTTTATTTCCTTTATGTGTAAATGATATGTAAACATCACTTGTGTATTTTTGTCTTTAATTTCCATCTATTTGTGGTATTTCAAAATATTTTTGTTGTTGATTTCATATTAATTCTAGCACCATCACAACATATACTGTATACAATAACAACTTAAAATATATTGATATTTATTTACATACTTTTTCTAGACTGTGTAAAGATAAATGTGAATTCTGAAATTATCAAGTAAAGGTCATTATGAAGTTGATCAGTATTTCATAGAATTGCTTAATTGTTATTTATTTTTATTTATTAAATCTAGTATGACTTTCTCAGAAAAATATTGAAATAATCTGAAAAAATAATGAGATATCTATTCATGTATCCTTTTAATTATTCCTAAATTTTATATTACATATAGTTCTTAGACAAGTTGATGTGTTGTCTTTCAGAACACCCTATGATAAAAGGACTATGTTCTAAAAAAAAATCTATTCTGATATTAGTCTAACTACTCCAGCTTCTTTACATTCAGTGTTTTCTTGAGCTATTTTGCAACATAAGTTTATTTTTAAATCAACTGTAACTTAGTTGCTTAACATCTTCTTTGAGACTGCATTTAGACCAGTCTTACATTTAGGACTTGCTTGAGATACTTTGCAACATAATTTTAACTTTTAAATCAACAGTAACTCAGTTGTTTAATGTCTTTTTGTAGTGTTAAGTTAGACCAGTCAGTCTTCTGTCTGGTAACAACTGCTTTTTACTTACTGTTCAGTCTAAATTCACTTAATATAACTATTGTGTTTAAGCATGTTGTCAATTTCTTGTTTTCCATCTTTTCACCACTCAGTTCTCTTGCCTTTTGTTGTCTTACAAGTTTGATCTATTTCCTTATTTTTATTTGATCTATAGCTTATTGAAAATAAATTAGTCAATTCACAAGTTGGTATAAGTCTTTTTTTTTCTTTAGTTACTCTAAGACTTACAATGTGTATTTCTCTTTTATCACAACTTATTTTCTAAATATGATTTTATCAACTAACACATGAGAAGCATCATGAAGCATGGTTTTGTTTCTTCTTTTCTGTGCTGTATGCTATCTGTAACACACACACACACACACACACACACACACACACACACACACACACAAACAGTATATGTGTTGAATGGTGGCATTGCATGTTGCATGACTATCTTCCGAAGATATCAAAAAGTGAAAATTATTTTACATTTTCTGTAGGATTTGTTATTAGAATACTTCACTCCTTTGTTTCAATCTGTTTTTTCTTCTGGCATCCTTTTCATTGAGCCTAGAAAATTTATTTTATCTTTCTTTAACTCTTATGGCTCTGCTGGGAAAATATATTATAAAGACTATATAAATACACTACATATATGTATTTATACATTTATATATTTTAAATAAATAGTAAGTAGTGTGTATGATTATGCACTTGCAAATACACACACATAACAAAAGGCAAAAAATAAAACAATTCAATACAAAAAATAGGAAGATGAACAACTAAGGTAAGCCATATTTTAATTTATCTATTTAGTCAGGGAAGGTTGTGTCACAGGATATCTGGAGAGCAGAGGACAACTTTGCAGAATTAGTCTTCTCATTAATGTGGTTTCTTGGAATAGAACACAGGTCTCCAATCTTTCAAGACAAGTGCTTTTACCTACTGAGCCATCTTCTGATCACCACTCAGTATTCATCTGTCATTAATTCACTAACCATGTGTTTACGTTCTATTAAAATTAGAATTCTATTAGACTTATCTTTCTACTTGTGTAATCCCTATGTACTCTCTGAAGCAATCACACAAAAAAATATTTTTAAGAGAAAATGTTTGTTTTCTAGTATTCATGTAAACAATTGATTTCTAGCTCATATGTGTATATTTTGGGTATGTGCATGTGTGAGCACATGTGTGATTTAGATGCATATGATTCTTCTGTTATAGGTATCTCATCAAGCAGGGAATACTTAAGTCCTTGCTTTTCTTAAAAAAAAGTTTGTTTCTTTCTTCTATGACTCTAATTAAAAATGTTTGAGAATGATTGACATTTATCTCATTAATGTCTAGCATATAAAGTGACAGTACAGTAAACAGTGATTTTACCACCTAAGTATTCAATTGTCATCAGGGAATTTAGTCTCATATTTTGGAATATTTTCCCCTCTGAACTTATATTTGGAATATTTTCTCCACTATACATTTAGTTTCATGAATCTTTTTTATTGTTTTATGATGTTCTAATAAAAATTCCCATAAACATTTTTATTTAAAATTCAATATAGACTCCATATTTCTTTCTTTCCTTTCTTTTTTCTTTTTTTTGTGGTAAGGTATCATTGTAGCCCAGCAGCCTTGGACTCCTGATCAACATCTCCTGAATGCTGAGTGCATTGATTCTAAGCATGAACCACATGCCCAAGCTTCCTTTCCTTTTTTATTCTGCTGAGTATTTAACACAGAATTCTGCTCAAGCATATGTGTACTCTCAAGCATATGTGACATCTCCAGCTCCAAGATTTTCATTGAAGATTTATTGCTGTAATGTTGAATATTGGTTTAAGAAAAGATTAAATAGCTCTCATTCTTAATTAGTTGCCTGTTTGATATCTTATAGAAAAACATTGGTAATTCAGAGATGTATATCTGACTTATCAGAATGCCTATTTTCTAACACTAGGTGACTTCTGAATCTTGTCATTTCTCACTTCTCCATAACTTAATTACTGATGTGCATACATAGTTTTGTCTTCTGCAGTAACTATTTCCTGTTGATATTTCGCTATACACATTTCTGGTAGATCCTCATTTCCATTTCCCCTTTTCTCTGTAACCATTTCCCAGAAATTCCTCCCATTTCACCTTTGCATGCTCTTCCCTTTCTATCTTTTTGTTTTGTTTTGCTTTTTTTAAAATAGCAGTTGGTCTGCAATAATTTGTTTTTGATCTATTTCTTTTCAGCAAACTTTGGAAATATTCCTGCCTAACAAAGCTGGAGCAATTTTAGAAACCCATTGCTCATATATCAAGTGCTTTTGTAGTGGTAGGAAATATCTCAAAACTGCCATTTCATACATCTCATAACACTCTGCAGTTGTTTCAGGCAAGACTGGCATTTTAGGACTAGTTACTTTGTCAAGATCTAAAGTGACCTCATCAGTTTTTAATGTACCAGAACAATTTACCATTCACCCTTCTATACTCTCAAAAGACAGATATGCCCATTCTGTCATGATTCCATGGCTTGAAGTTCCATTATTCAAAGAATGATTGTGCTGGTTAGCTTTTTGTCAACTTGACACAAGCTACAGACATCTGGGAAGAGAGAACCTGAACTGAGAGAACACCTCCATTGAATAGCCAGACCTATTGACAAGACGATGGGTACATTTTCATAATAAAGAATGATGTATAAAGGTCTGGATAACTGTGAGCAGTGCCACTTCTGTGCAGGTCATCATGGGTGGCTTAAGAGAGCAAACTGGACAAGTCACAGGGCACAAGCCAGGAAGCAGTATTGCACTATGTCCTGTTTCAGTACCTCCCTTGAGCTCCTGCCCTGACGTCTCTCAGTCATAGACTATGACCTACAATATGCAGGTTAAAAAAGCCATTTGTAGCTGAAAGTTTTCCTGTGTGGCACCAGGTCCAACTGACCCTAAGACCCACGTAAACATACAGAAGCTTATATTAATTAAAACTGCTCAGCCATTAGCTTAGGCTTACCCTTACTAGCTCTTACACTTAAATTCAGCCCATTTCTGTTAATCTATATGTTGCCACATATTCCATGGCTTTACCTGTGTGACACTACATACTGCTCCCTGGACGCAGGCTGGCATCTCCTGACTCAGCCTTCCTCTTCCCAGAACTCTCCTTGTCTACTTATCTTGCCTATACTTCCTACCTGGCTACTGGCCAATCAACATTTTATTAAATCAGTTTACAAGAGCATTATCCCACAGCAGGTCAAATAAAACTTTTTATCCATGCATTTCTTTTAGTCATCCCATTTGTCCTAGGAATAGAAAGTAAACTGGACAATGATGAATACAGATTAGTTTTAATGTAGTAGGCAATGGTTGATTTTGCATAAACTAAATATAGCTCATTCAATGATGACTTAACTTCTGAGAAGCAAAGCTGAAGGTAGCTGATGAGGAAAAGAGTATGACAGAAAATATTTATTGGGCTCTTTCATTTGTATAAATAATTAATCTTAATTCTACCAAGACATTCTGATGTATAGATAATTAAATTTAAAAATAATTTATATAAATCTCATATCATCAAATTATCTTAAAGATGGGAAAACGAGGAGAAAGACATCTGAGGTTCAGAAAGCTCATAAGCAATAGAATTTTGTCTCTTTACCTTTTTATGTGTCATACTTCAGTGATCTTTCTACTTTAGTTTAAGAAGTTATCTTAATTTGTGTGACATTGTAACTACTTGGTTTGCTTTCTTACAAAGAGTTTACAACAAATTGAAATCATTTTGAGTTTGGGATCAGTTTTGGTCTTTAAGCTGCATGATAGCTAATGATTGAATGATTGAATGAAAATATATTTACATAATTTGAATGCAGAAATTTCTAAGACCTTAAATCAACTGTAATTTAACTTAGTTCTTTGGGCACATGATACTTGCTTTCAAGATTCTGTCAGAAAAGGGCTTGATTGTTGCTATTTCTTCACAGAAGGAGGGGTTGGGAAGGGTTATGTGACCCTCACCTGAAATTCTAGCCACTACTCCCAGACATTTATATACAATTCCACACTAATTGATCATGTCCTCAGGCCCCCTGGGAGTGCTAGATTATACCAGATGGGAAGGACAGTTGGAGTGGGTTGCATTTATGTGGCTATGGTAATGACATCATTCATCTTGGAAGAGGAATTTCCAGCATGGGTGCTTTGGGGTCATCCATCCTCTCACCCCTTACCTAAATTCTGTAAATAAGGCCTGTAATGTCACTGATACTCCAGAGTGAACTTTGGTTTGTTGTTTGTACCTTATTACTAGACAGCAGATGTTTACTTCTAACCATGAAAGGATTTCTCACAGCACCAATCTTATCCTAACCATTCAGTGTATGACACTTGACATTACATTTTACTAGAATAATTGTCTCTTCAGCTTTATATTCAGTTCAATATCCTTTTCTTTTGGAAACATAATAACCATATTTCCTAGAATAATATATTCCTATTGTACCAAGAATACACAGCTAGCACAGTATTTTCTTGAACTGTGGAACTGTGGCTGCAGGAAGCAGGCTGCAGTGTAGACCCAGGTCAAGTTTTCTGAGGTCTGTGTCCTATGTGTGTGACGTATTTAGCAACAGAGACTTACCTTCAGCATCTAAGAGGTAGCCAAGAACAGTAACAATAGCCTATATTGCTTTGGGGGTCACTAGGAAACCCTGACCAACCGCTCCATTGGAAATTTCTCATGCTTGGTACTTGGATTTTCGTATACGTTACATATTTTATGACTCTTGTGGGATGTATTATCAGCCCAATGACATAACTTCAGGCTTACCAGGGAGAGAAGCAAACAGTAGTCCTATGCACTGTAAGAAGAACCAGCATGACAAGCATCCCTAAAGATGCCATAGAGGCACTCATGTCTTGGTGGTAACCAACAACTGTACACCTGGATTTAAGGCACACTCAATATGAAAAAAAAAATTCTTGACACTTCAAACCTGGCCATCTGCCCAGGGCTAGTGAGGCTATGGATCTTAGAGGGGAAACTACTACCATCGCTTTACTATTTCAGCAGGACGTATGACTGAATTCTAAAGCTTATCCATATACACACAAATAAATGTCACTCTCACCCCACATTGAAGAAATATTTCTTTGCTGAAAATTGAGATCATTACAGAAAACCCTCACATGTCACAATGCAGAGATCAATGGATCATGTGGTGCCAGCAACAGCACAGCTCCTGCACCTGTGGCTGAGAGAACATCACAGGAGAGAGGGCAGAAAGGTTCTAAGAGCCAAAGAAAGACTGGGTCTCCTAGAAGCAACAAGTAGGATATACCTCAATAATATGGCTGCCTAACTAGGCCTTAACAATGAAAGTATCAACGAAGATGATAACATTGAAGAGGAATTCTCTTGGGGTCTCACCTGTAGGAAAAGAACTTTAGACAACTAATGACTGATGAGGGAGGGAAAATTAGCCTCTTGGAGGGATTAATTTTCAAATTAGTTATCTAATATAAAAGGACAGTCCTGAAAGCATATAAAGACAAGTCACACTGGATGGACTTGAAAGGTTGTATTTATATTTTATGCATACATATATGTAACAATAATAATCATAAATATGCCATCAATTTGAAAAGGAGTGAAGAAAACATAGAAGGAGTTGGAGAGAGGGAACATAGACAGGGCTGGATAGAGGAAAGGGAAGAAGGGAAGTAATGTAATTATATTTTAATTACAAAATTTTAGTATAAAACCAATGCATAGCTAGATACAGGATTCAAAATAAACTGATATGAAAGTCAAAAACTAAGGCTGAGGAAATGATTCAGTTTGTAAAGTAATTACCTTGTAAGCATGAGGATCTGAGTTTGATACCCAGAACCCTTCTTAAAAAAACTAGTCTGCTGGTGCACACTTGTAATCACAGCACTGGGTAGGGAGAGACAGGTGCATCCCTGGGCTTGCTGCTTACAGCCCATCTAATTTTCATGGCAGGTTTCCAATCAATGTCTCAAACCAAAGGGATGAATAGAATCATAGGAATTTTATTCAAAGTTATCCTCTGACTTCCAGATGAATAGACACATACATGAACACACATCTGCATATGTATATCTCTCACACAAAAATGAACACACACACACCCACATACACACACACACACACACGAACATGCACACACACACGCACACACAAATAACCCTGACTATTATCACTCTCTCTCTCTGTCTTTCTCCTTTTCCCTGTCAAGCATACACTAACATGCACACACATACAAATAAAATCAAGTGTAGACACATTATGGGTTTTTCCTAACAAATGTTGGCCATATACTAAAAAGATTATAGTACTATTAACATTTAGTGAACCCAACATTACAGATAATTTGATCTCGTGGGAAAATGTTCATTATTTCTAGTTTCAAATTATTTTTACATTATAATGTGTGTGTGTGTGTGTGTGTGTTTGTGTGTGTGTGTGTGTGTGTGTGTGTGTGTGTGTGTGTGTATTTTCAGTGTACATTCCATGATTCCAGAGGAAGACTCTAACAAGATGATGATGCAAATATACAGTAGCCATTGCCAGCGAATACAGAATTTTTTTTTTTTTTTTTTTTTTGGTTTTTCGAGACAGGGTTTCTCTGTTTAGCTTTGCGCCTTTCCTGGAGCTCACTTGGTAGCCCAGGCTGGCCTCGAACTCACAGAGATCCGCCTGCCTCTGCCTCCCGAGTGCTGGGATTAAAGGCGTGCACCACCAACGCCCGGCTGCGAATACAGATTTAATTTTCTCTAAATAACATTTTTAAATGTGCTAAGGGCTAAGGGCTTCACGAATGTTTTTTGTTTTGTTTGTTTTTTGTTTTGTTTTGTTTTGTTTTTGTTTGTTTGCTTTTTTTTTTTTTTTGAGCTGAGGACTGAACCTGGATGTTTTAAAGTAACATATGCAAGAAATGTTTGTATCAGGGAATTTTTAAAATGTATTTGTGGAGAATTAGATAGATTACAGAAGAGTGGGAGAGTCTGCCGTAGGCCTCAGATATTATCTGATGTTATTCTTAGCCTCTGGGATGGTGGGAGCTAAGGGATCTGTTTTCACATTACAAAAATGATTTTACCTATTATATACAAGGATATCAAGCACAGAGGCTAGAAATAAATTACCATAAAAGGGTAAAAATTAACCCATGATAATCTGGTTCCAGTCATAAAAACATTCCAATTGTACATAGTCATAGAAGTCATAGTCAATCAACTTTGTAGAATTATTAACATAAATACAATTATTTGTCTGATAACTTTAAATCACTAAGAACGGAAAGAAACAAACAAAAGAACATATTGATAGGAAGAAAGCATTTCCTTCTAGAAAGAGTTACTACAGTTAGTCCTACAGTGAAAGAAGCATGTTGTTATACTTTCTTACGTAATAAGAAAATTACTAACTAGATAAGATGACTGCTGTGATTTTTTAGGCAAGTTGAGAGATGAAAAAGATGTTTCTTATAGGCTGAGTGTTATAAGTCACACTTGATTACTTAGCTCTCCATAACTTTCTATGAATTTCCTGACTCTGATGTTGAGAATCCTTACAACTAAGACCAAAAGTTTCATCATCAAATATAATATAAGCCTGGTACAAATTTAAATATTGGATATATAAAGTTGTTAAAAATATGACAGTGTCACAATGGGGAAAAATTCAATCTGCAAAAAGAAAAAGGGCAAAATGTGATGGAGTAGGTACTACACATGCTTTGTCAAGATGTTCTAGAATCCTTTGTCCAGGTTTTGCTCTGTATTCTGTGTGGTGTGCTCCTGACAGAGTGCACCTGTGACTCACTTTGGAAACTCTATTTGGTTTCTTTTTTCTTCTGATATATCACTCATGAATAAACAATATCTCAAAACCTGCTTCTGGGAAAGTCAGATTAAGATGCAGGTGATACTCTCTACAGTATATCACTTTTTGTCTCTTTCTTTTGTCACCTATCTTCAGTTCACTTTTTGGAGTTTTCGGTTCAAAAATCAGTTATCATTTAGAGATGAAGTAGTTAATCTATTTATATAGTAATTCAAGTACCAAATGAGCTTGACTCTTCTCAAATATTAGAAGACAGCTTATTGAATGACTTCTATCCCAGCAGGTATTTACAGGGACACATTAGGGTTTGCAAGTTAGTTCCAGCTACTTTGTGCAGGACGTACTGCCTTATTGTCAAACATCATGAAGACATAAGGCAAAACTAATAATTTTGTCAATGTTTCTGTGTGTATGTGCATGTAGTTGTGCTTTTGAGTGCAAGTGTGTGTTCGGGAGCAAGTTGTGCACACGGGATATGCAAAATAAAATCCCAGAAAGATGTGCTCACATTGAACATTTTACAAAGGTTGATGGACTAATTAGAACTTCACTGTTGTGGAAAGGTTTGAAATGTTGCAGGTCCAGAAGAAAATTATCTTCAATGTATTTGAAAAATGTTTTGATTTATGACTTTCATTGCTCTGCAACTATAAAGAATTGATGAGATTGCTACTTCATTGGAACATCAAATTTGGAGTAACCTATGTCTGGGTTCCCAGACAACAATCACTCATATTTTGCTCCAGGGTAATCCATCTTTTATTCCATTTGGGGTGAGAGGTGTGATTTGGTGTTGACTGGTGACTTTCTTCCTCAATTATGCCACTCATTATTTTTTATTTTTTCTTTACTTTTAAACTTTGATACATGTATGTTATGAAATAGGATCATATCCTTTGTTTCCATCTTCCAACTCCCCCCACTAACTATGCATTTTCTCCTTATTTTTTAAGACAGGGTCTCCCACGCACTCAATCTTGTGCTTGCTGATGAGGTTAACCTGGCTGGTTAGTGAGTGCCAGGGATCCTCTTGCTTACACTCCCCCAACTCTACAACGCTGGAATTAAGGACATTGACTGCTATACTTGACTTGTTACATAGTACTTTGGGTCAATCTCAAGTCCTTATGCTTGCCTGGCAAACATAAATATTTTATAGATTAAGCCATCTTCCAGGCCTCAGATTCAAAAGCTTATTTTTTTAAATAAGGAAGTTTATTATGTTTTCTAAAACATTTGGAGAAATAAGACCCAATGAAATAAAGTTAGTAAATATTTCCACATTTTTGTCTGGCAGCAAGTATCTATTCAGAAAACATTCAGATGAAATGAAATAAAAAAGATATAATGGCAGTCAAAGTAAAATAAATTATGTCTCTGTTTCTAAGTGGACAATGGAAAAAGATTTCCATTTTGCATATCTATCACTCTATCTAATCTAATGGATACTTGAAATATTACCCCTGTGATTATATTTGAAAGCAAAGTACTTAGACACTTAAATCTTTTATGAGTTTGTAAAATTACAAACTGAAACACTAAAGCCTTTTGGTTAAATAAATGGAGAACTTGGTTACAAAGTGAAATTTTAACAGAATGTTTTCATCTAATATACTAAATGTAATAACAGCAAATTGCCTGTTTGTCATTAGAAAATATGTTCACAAATTTTACTTTCGTAGCTGGTATTCCGAAATATAGATGAAAGCCAAAGGATTCCATGGTTGATAATTTTCTAGTTTACTAAAGAGTCTTGAATGCAACAAAATATATAGAAAAGAAAAAGGATTCCAGACTCTGTCCAAATGTGTAAAATCCACAGTAATCCAAAAGAAGCAAAGCATGAATGACCTTATCAGGATGATGATTCTGTCTACAACAAAGAAATGTTACTAAGATCATCTTCTGTAGCTAAAGTTAACTGCTTGACAAAAATGTTTGAAATAATAATCTTCAGACTTTAGAAAAATGAGGCTAAAAAGGAACTAAACTTCTGATTCTTTTTCTACCAAGATCATTTACTCAAATCTTGAAGGGGGGAATTTAGGCACAGTGGAGAAATCTCATGCAGATTGCAAGAAAAAACATGGTGGTGAATTTGAGATGCTGATATGGCTAGAAGCAGTGGGGCCAAGCATCATCTGGAAATAACTCAGATATTTGTATCAGATTCTTTAAGTTTATATTTAAATATCGAGTTCTATATGTGTCTTACTAGAATCTAGGAAACAGGATAAAAAAAGTTTCTGGCAATGGAATAATAAATGTCTATTTATAGGTTGATCAACTCCAGGTGTTCACAGCATTTAAAGACATTCAAGTACTGATCACACAAATGGAAGAACTGTTTTGAACACAGACAAGCATTTGCACATTCTGTAAATTGTCCAGAAGAGAATTTCAGACTAGTGTTAAAGTCTACCCTGGAAGTGTTCACCAAATCTATAACCACACATGAGAGATTAAGGACATCTAAAAGTGAATTGATTTCCTACTTACAAAACTCACATTTTCAAATAAGACAAAATCTTTCAACGTCAACAGAAGCACAGTGGGAAATATTGAGTTGACGAGCTTGACAGAAAAGCCATGTGATGCAGATCTTATATTATTAAGTGTTCCTCATCAAAAGTTGAGACGAGATGGGCTTCAGCAAATAAAGACCATCTTCTAGGAGATCAAGTCAAATACATAATTAAATTATGGTATATAGTTTTTCTACACATCATCTGAAAGAAACTTTAAATAACATATTAAATAACTTTGAGCATGAGGCTGTCTCATACCTCAGGTGTTTCCACCTGTAATGCCATGGTCAAAAATTTTCAGATTTTAGAGCATTTCATGTTTCCAAAGTTCAATATGGGATGCTCAACTTGTTGCCACCTTCAAAGACTTAAAGAAAAATATTAAGAAAATAGAAGTAAAATGATACTTAATATAAATACTTTTAGACAAATTTCAGAAAAACAAAACTAGTCAATAGAAAGAGTATGCTGAGATTGGTATTGAATATTTGTAAATTTGTAACCACATTACTTTATTTTCAAATTAATTTTACTCTTGTTGGTTGTGTTTTTGTAAATCCATATATCTAAATGTCTGTCAATATTCTGAAGAAGTGCAGCTTCTGACAAAACATCCTCAACAATATTTTGAAATGCTAGAACACTTTTCCCTGAACAGGCAGAACAGAATTCATTATGTACCTCTTCATTGCTTAAAATTAGGACTGAAGGGTTTATTGTAAACAACTCCTTCATATTTGTCATTTACACCTATCTTCAGGAAGGAATCAAATC
The DNA here is from genome assembly GCA_902168415.1 of Peromyscus melanophrys. Taxonomy (NCBI): domain Eukaryota; kingdom Metazoa; phylum Chordata; class Mammalia; order Rodentia; family Cricetidae; genus Peromyscus; species Peromyscus melanophrys. The sequence goes on along the minus strand of CABHPR010141203.1, from coordinate 14,507 downwards.
ATAACAACCAGAATAAATTTGACCCTGGCTATGTGAAATAGTGGAGAACATACTGCCAAATAGTTACTCTTGAAATCTTCAGAAATTTTGTTCAGGGATAAGAAAGGAAGTTGTTAGAATTGAAATGAAGTTAGGTTGAACATAGTAGTGCTTGACTTGACTATAATCCCAAAATTTGGGAAACTGAAGCAAGAGGATTGTAAATTTGAGGTCAGCATAGGCTTCAAAGAGAGATTAAAATTAGCAAGATGGGGTTACTGTGCCAGCCCTTCAAAAGTGACTAAAGGCCAAGATGTAATACAGAAATTATGCATACTAATCTGACATTGTCTGAATGTCTTTTAACTTTGCTTCCTACTTGTATTCTGTTTGTGGTATTGCTTTGTTTCAGAAACAGGTGTATTCCATCTCAATATTATGATAGAAAACAAAAACTGAGGAATGTAACAACCTATGTGCTAGGAATGATTATATTCTAAAAAAAAACATTTAAGTCCTCTCTTGGCTACTAGACCATTCAAGCAATACATTCCTCAAAATTATAATTTCCCCAGGTATCTCCTGCTAGAAAGGAATTAGTTAAAGTCCTTCTGCCATCCCAAAGAGGCATTCTTCTCCTGGAGAAAAACTTGCAACTTTTCCGATGACCTTGAAGGAGAGATTTGGGATTGAGACAGTGGTGGGCAGAGCAGCACACTTCAAGGGTCTGGCTAGCTAACTGTACAGCACTACTGTTTGATTTTTAAAGTTGACTCTCGTCTCAGAATCTCTGAAGATGAACTTGAATGTGGTGTAATTGCTGGATCTCTTTATCTCTCTTTTGATTTTTCTGCTTCTTATTTTTAAATATCATCCTCAAGAGCAACAAAAAGAAATAAAGAAGCAAATAAAAGTATAAGAAAACAAAGAGAGTCTATTTGGGCCAGACATGAAACTGATGCAACATATAATTTGAAAAGATTTTTCAAAATGTAAAGAAATTAATTTTTGTATCATTAATTGTACATCATTTCCAAGGAAATAAAAATGAAGTTTAAATCATGAACATTATATAATCCAAAAGAACCAACCAAAATTAATGGCATTATTTTATTGAAATATGGGATACATTCTAAAAACATAGTTATTAAATTTAGCTTTAGATAAATTAAAATAATGGAAAATTAAATTAAAAAAATAAGCCTGAGAAAATCATGGAATGTTATAAAAAAAAATCCAAAGTATGCCTAAGTGAAGTCTCACAAATGAAAATGATAAGCATAAATAATGTAGAGAAAAGTTCACCTGATTTAGAGAAATACAAATACATAGACATGGTCAAGCTGTTTCAAAATGACCAGAAGTACAAACTCAAAACAAATAGCTTTCTATCAAGCCCAAAGTAAAATAAACTCAAAGGTTAAAATAAAACTTAAAAAAGTTGAAGATTGAATGAGATTTCTCAGTGAGTAAAGACTTGCCACCAAACCTGATGACCAGAGTTCTATCCTCAGGACCCAAATGGTGGAAAGATAAAATCAACTCCCCCAAATTTCCTGTGATTGTCAAATATATGTTGTAGTACATGCATGTTCCTTCCATAATAGATAAGAAATGTAAAAGCAATTAAGATGTAAATACAAATTAAATAAAATTTAAAGGAAAAGAAAACCCTGGGAATTCTGAAGGTGAAAAAAAAAAAGAGAACAGTACTGAAAAAGGAACACAAGTAAGATTTACCAAAGATGCTCATAAACACTGAGGTCTGGGAACATTAAAATAATAAAATTTCAGGGAATGGAAGAAACAGGACAACATTTTACATGTGTGGACCTTCAAAGGGGAAGGTCCATTGAAGCAAGCTCTTAAGCAAACAAAACTGACATGGATGTCAGCAGATAATCAAACGACAAGAGCTTGGCTTCAAGAGAGATGCTGCTGCCTAGAAACTCAGCTCTTCAGGGAGAGGAGTAAGTGGATACACTGGGCCCCACCTGTCTTCCCAGATGCTCTGAAGGCCAGAGGTTCCCTGAGCCCAGGGCTTTTAGAACAGTCTCTCAAGCAATAGATATTATCAGAGGGAAAAACAAGATTAATGGAAATGGTAAATATGAGAAAAAATGCAACACAGGGAGAGAGATCTTTTATAAATCAGAGAAAGAAAAATGTATGACTATCTGGGGCAATGCTTATAACATTTTTAATAAAGTTTTAAAATTTAATATATATGATAATGGTTCTAAGCATCAGGGTGGGTCATAGATGTATGCTGTTTCAAGACGATTTTTCCTGATGTAATTCAATATTAACTCTAAATATGCTGGGGTAGCTTAAAGATGAATATTGTTATCCTTAGAACAGCCACTGAAACACAATGTGAAACACTATTTAAAAAGTTGTAAAATATTAAAAATACTATTTGTAATAGCATTAAATACTCACAACTACCTAGAGATAAATGTAATTAAAAACTCCATTTACACTGAATTTTTAAAAACATTGTTGAGAGAAATAGAATAATACCTAAATAAATGGAGGAAATTACAATCTGTACTACATAAAAGACTACTTGTTTTAAATATAGGCATTACTTCTTCAAATTATCTATGAATTGAAGCAATTTAATCACAATTTTGGCAGAATTATGTCTAGAAATAAACAGCTCACACAAACAAAAACTTCAGGGCTCCCAGGCTTACATGTAAAATCTAAAACACTCTGGTAACTCTCTGAAATTATAAAACACACAGAAAATTATAGATTGAATTTTTTTTTATCATAGTGGGGTTTGGGCCTAAGAACCTGCAAATGCCAATCAAATGCTATTTCAGTAAGTTGTGTCTCCAACCCAATACTTACATTATGTGATTTCAAATGGCTATAACAGCTATGTTTGGCATTTCTTTTTTGTTATTTCTGTCTAATCAAGCTTTGATATTTTGGGGTGCTGTAGTAAATGACCATCTGGCAAGAAACAGGAGACTCCCGTGCAATAGTATATAAGGAACTGAGTCCTGTCACTATGACCTTGATTAAATGTGAGAGTGAATTCTCCCTTACTTGAGATTTGAAACAACTAGGTCCCTGAATAGACGCTGTCTTGGTAACAGCAGAGTTGAGCCATGTAAGGACCTCTGTCACTATTAAATGCATGGTAAATATTTAATAATTGTAAGATGTATTTTATCAAATGTTTACTGTGTTATATATTCATTTCTACATGTTAATGTAGTCCGCTAAGAGTAGAAACTATGCACTTGCAATAAGCAATTTCAGATAGGACCCAAAATACAAGTCACACACTAAAGAAAAAATATAGACTTCATGGAAATCCAACAATTAAGCATAAGGAAAATAACTAGACAAATCACAAACAGCAAGGAATTAAATATGGTGAAATATACTTGTATTTGTCTAGCATAATTAAAACAAATTAAAAGCCAACATGAATGCTGGAAATATATGCCAGTGGCAGAGCTTTTATTTAACATGTATAAAGCCCTTGATTTGAGCCCTATGGTCAGAAAAAAAAAGAAAAGAAAAGAAAAAGAAAAATCTAAGTCTCCATAAGAGGTTTAAGAGGTAGAGGAACTTTACCCTCATCTTGTACTTGAGGGATGATATTACAAGTACATTAGAACATAATTCACAGTGAATAAATGTCTTGAGATTAAGTAAACCTTGAGTCAAGGTAGACCCTCAGTGCCATGCCTACCATTTTGAAAGGGAATGGAGAGGGAAAATTTTAGAACAAATATCGAAAATAAGCTTGTATGACTACAAAGCAGAAATTAGAGTGATAGAGCTGAGCAAAGAAATATCAAAAACTCCTGGAACCCTCCAGCAGCAAGAAAGCAGCCAGTCATACTCCTTCCCTAGAACCTGCAGAAGGAGTGTGGGGATAAGGAAAATAAGGCCTAAAACTTGGGGCCTTCAGCACTGTGTGGATACACCTCCATTCTCTAAAGTCATGCTTATCCAATATCAATTGAAAACAAACATACCAAACATTGCACAGGCAGAGCAAGTTTTAATTATGGATTTAGGGATGTGTGTGTGTGTGTGCGTGTGTGTGTGTGTGTGTGTGTGTGTATGGTGTAAAAACAACAATTAATGGAATATCAGGTTATGCATTTTCAAAGAGCAAAGGGAGGCATATGGGAGGGCATGGAGGGAGGAAAGGGAAGGGAGAATTAATATAATTATTTATAATATGAAAATATTTATAAATATTTATAATATGAAAAAATTAAAGAGTTTTAAATGTATGTAAACTCCTAGGTGTTTACCCAATGAACTGGAAAATATGTGTGCACAAATAACTCTGAATGTAAGCTTTCATGGCATATTATTTCTTAGAGTTCAAAGCTGAGAGATGTCTAAATGTTCCTTGACAGGAGAAGGAGAAAATAAATCATTCTATATTCATATGATTGACTAGTACTTGGCATTGAAAGCACTCACATGTTGGGTACATGAAGGAATATGAATGAACCTAAGTATGTGATGAATGGAAGAATCTAGGTGTGGTGGTATTGTGTTCCCCAAAATATTGTGTACCTTAATAAACTTATCTGGGGTCAGAGACGGAATAGCCACAATATGAAACAGAGGTTAGGCAGTGTTAGCATACGCCTTTAATCCTAGCATTCCAGAAGCAGAAATTCATGTGTTCAAGGATACACTCAAGCATGGTGACCCACGCCTTTAATCCCAGAAAGCCAGCCCTTAATCCCAGGGAGTGGTGGTAGAAAGCAGAAAGGTATATAAGGCGTGAGGACCAGAAACTAGAGGCATTTGCCCTGGAGAGGCATTTGGCCTGGAGAAGCATTTGGCCTGGTTAAGCATTCAGGCTTCTAGCAGCAGTTCAGCTGAGACCCATTTTGGATGAGGACTGAGAGGCTTCCAGTCTGAGAAAGCGAGACCAGCTGAGGATCCGGTGAGGTGAGATAGCTGTGGCTTATTCTGTCTCTCTGACCTTCCAGTGTTCACCACAATACCTGGCCTCGGGTTTGATTTTATTAACAAGACTCTCTAAGACTCATGCTACATCTAGGGAAAAGGGATAATTTTCTGTTTTAATCCATTCACATGATTTATATTATTCTTTAAAATAAAAATCAGAAGAATGTTTACCTTAGTGAGGATGGGGAAATATGGTAGAAGTAGAGAAACATGTCCTAAAGAAACTGATCCATACTATGGCAGGAATGCAGTTTATACTATAGTGACTGTCACAATTTGTATGTTTCTTTTTAGGAAAATCATATTTAAAATAAACAAACTTCAGGAAAAGCAAAAATATAGCATAAATAAAAATAAGCAGCAACAATATCACCCTGTAGCTCATAACCGGAAATCTGACTAAAAATATTTGGAGCAAAATATGTGAAATGTTGATACTGGCTTTGGACTCAGCATTTGATTTGGGACACAAGTTCACATTTGGCATCTGTGTGAACTTAGAGTGCACTGTATTGTAGAGCTGTTTCATAGGAATTGAATCTTTCTCTCCTAGAGGGAGAAGAGTGGATCATAAGACTCAAAAACTTCATAAAGACTCTTAAAAGGACCAGAAAGCTCAGAAAGCTACAAAGTTAGCCAGGCCCTTCCCAAAAGACATAAAAATACTGGCAATTTCTCAAGAAAGGAGACACTTCTTAGTGATGCCCACTCTAAGTTAGTTAGACAGGAAACTCCCGTGATCTATCTTTTCCTGAGGCATCATCACCCATGGTGCATTAGCCTTTTGAAGATTCAGCTGCCTTTGAGTTCACACATGATCCTGTGAGTAATCCTGGTAAACTCATTGAGTAAAATTGTTTGTTTGTCACTCTGTCATTTGTGCCCTCTCCAATATAAAGAGACATTTGTTCATATTTTCCCAGGAAAATTCATACAGTATATGTAAGCTCTCTGAAATTCATTTTCCTCATTTGTAAACTTGGCATATTTATATCGACATTGTACTTACATAGCAGGACATAATGTATTAAATAAAACAATGTCTGTAAAGTGCTCAGTGAATTGCAGACATTACACAGCAAGTCTCTTCACTTCACTGATTCTCAGATTTCCCGTGAGCAATGGAATACTGCTAGCTGATACCAGAGTTAATTTTCAGCTATAGCTCCACAATGAAGATATTGAATGAACGCACTTGAGTAGAGGAAAAGAAATGAAATGGACAATCCAGGCATGAAAATGAAAAGGTTGTTACCAAATGACATACACTGAATATTTACTAACACAAATAGAACAAAACTCATGATTTTCTTTTGGAATGTGTCTGGAGTGTAAACAGAACATACAGTTCCTCTCCAAGGAATGCTTGCTGGATGCATCCTGTGTTCCATATTTTATACACTAGGGGCTACAGCTGTGTATTAGACAACTTTTCAAATGACATAGAGCTTTTATGCTAGTGGTGTGTTATGTAGCAGTTTCCTCCAAGATTAAAGCTTTCCATCTTGGAGGGCAGCTCATTAAGACGAAGAATGTTAAAAGCGAGGTGAAACAACAGGATGATCTCCATTTTGGGGGAAGCTGGTTAAGCTCTAGAAATAAACACCTCAAAAGCACCAGAAGGTTTCTGAAACTGACCATTGTACCAGGCCTCTTGCTTCTAAAGTGTGCATGCATACGCACACACATATACTGTAAGGACTGTTAGGAGACACTCTAAGACCAGATGAGCTGTCTGAAAGAAGTAGAAACTATTCAAGCCTCCTAAAGGAAACAATGATCAGGTGAGCTACCTGGAAGAGGCCCAGATCAATGGAGCTGCATGAGAAAGGCAGCTTCCAACATGTAGACATGCCTGCAAGTTGTGCAGTCAGTTCCAGGGTTCCAACTTTTGTGTTCTGTCACCCATGTTGTTGGTGGTGGTGGCACATTTGTCTTTGAGTCATTTCTCTTTCTATAAGTAACCCTAGCAATGGGACCAGGACCTGTCCCTGACACATGAACTGGCTCTTTGGAACCTATTCCCTATGGTGGGATGCCTTGCTCAGCCTTGATGCAGTGGGAACAGTTTGGTCCTGCCTCAACTTGATATGCCATGCTTTGTTGACTCCCATGGGAGGCCTCACCCTTTCTGAATGGAGACAGAGGAGGAGTGGATGGGGAGGGTATAGAAGGAAAATGAGGGGAGGGAACAGGACGAGAGGAGGGAGGGGAAACTGTGGTTGATATATAAAATAAATAAATAATTTAATTAAAAAAAAACTCACTGTTTCATCAAGTTGGATTTGGTGGTATCTATTCTTAGGTCTGTCCTTAGTTTTCTGTCTAGATGTCTATTCACATTTCCCAGGGAATAGTGTCATACTCCATGATGGTAGAGAGCAGCTATGTATATACACAAACAAAAACAGACTGAACAAGCAAATGAGCTCAAATTACATTAAGAAAACATGCAGAGATACTGATGAAAAAAAAAAGTATAGCTTTAGAGACATAGGGGGCAGTGGTGGTGCATGTCTTTAATCCCAGCACTCAGGAGGCAGAAGCAAGTAGACCTCTCTGAGTTTGTGGCCAGCCTGGTCTACAGAACCAGTTTCAGGATAGCCAAAGCTACACAAAGAAACCCTGTCTCTGAAAACCAAAATAAATAGCTAATAAAAAATTAAAACCATTTCTTTCTATGGCTCAGTGGTTAAGAACATTGTCTGCTCTCCCAGAGGACTTGGATTCAATTCCTAGCACCCACATGGCAGTTCACAACTGTCAATAAGTTCTAGGAGATCTGATACTCTCACACAGCTGTACATGTAGGGAAAACACCAATGCACATAAATAAAAAGAGAGACATAGTATTTTGTGTAATTCAATAGTTCTAACAATGACTTCCATGAAAAGGCTGGCCTTTAGGCAAAACCATTAAAACACAAACAAACAAACAACAAAAAAAAATGAACTCCAGGAGCTTGACCAAGTGCTTGGCTGTGGTTCTCTGCATCTGCTTCCATCAGTCACTGAATGTAGGTTCTATGATGACAATTAGAGTAGACACCAATCTAAGTACAGGGAAAGGCTAGCCTTGTCCACCATTGCTAGGAGTCTTAGCTGGGTACATCCTTGTGAGTTCCTGGGGATTTCCCTGGCTCCAGATTCCTCCCTAACCCCTTTATGGTTCACTCTGTCAAGGTATCTCTTTCATTGCTCTCCCTCTCCATTCCTCCCCCAACTCAGCCATCTCATAGAACCTACATCCAGTTGCTGTGGATATCACTCTGTATAAATAAAATGCTGATTGGCCAGTAGCCAGGTAGGAAGTATAGGCAGGACAAGGAGAGAGAAGAATTCTCGAAGTGGAAGGCTGAGGCAGAGAGACACTGCCAGCCACCACCACGAGAAGATGTTAAGATACTGGTAAGCCACAAACAACGAGGCTACTTATAGATTAATAGAAATTAAAAGAACAGTTAGCAAGAAGCCTGCCATGGCCATACAGTTTGTAAGCAATATAAGTCTCTGTGTGTTTAGTTGGCTGGGTCTGAGCAGCTGCGGGACTGGCCAGGCAGGAAAACTCTAGTTACATCCAGTGACTGATGGAAACAGATGCAGAGACTCACAGCTAAACACTTTGCCAAGCTCCTGGAGTTCAGTTGAAGAGAGGGAGAAAGGATTATAGGAGCAAGGAGGTCAGAATCATGATGGGAAAAAACCTAACAATAGCTGACCCAAGCTAGTGGGAGCTCACAGACTCTGGACTGACAGCTGGGGAGCCTGCATGGGACCACACTAGGCCCTTTGAATGTGGGTGACAGTTGTGTGGTTTGATGTGTTTGTGAGTCTCCTGGCAATGGGACCAGTACTTATCCCAGCTACACAAACTGGCTTTTTAGAGCCCATTCCCTATGATGCAATGCCTTACTTAGCCATGATGCAGTGGGGATGGGTTTCATCCTACCCCAACTTGGTATGACAGTCTGTGTTGATCACCCAAGGGAGGCTTTACTCCCTACGAGAAAGGGATGGGGGCAAGATGGGGGGAGGGAGGAATAGGAGAAGGGGAGGGAGGAGAAATGGTTTGGTATGTAAAATGAAAAAAAAATTAAGTAAAAAAAAACATTTAAAAAAGAGTCAACCACATGAAGACTTTTGCAATGGAATTTTAACTAGTGAAGTGCAGTATTTCAATGTTTTTGTAAAATATAAATTCATTTTAGTCTTACCTAGTAGTCTAGCACAGGTATTTTTGTATTAGTTTCTTTAAGTGTTGATTCAAGGCTCTGTCTTATTTTACTTTTGCTCCTCAGAATCCTCTAATTCTTACATGTTGGAAAGAAAAGAATAAAGAAATGCACAGTTGCTCCTTAAATTTACTGGTCAAAATTACAAATGTCATTTCTGCTCACATTTTATTGGCAATGACTAGTCATTTGGATAACCCAGATGTTTCTGTCAACTGGGAATGGCAAATTCAGTGTTACTGAATAGCCACACTCCAAAGGAATTCCATGAGATTAAAAATAGGTCATGGTATTTCCAACTTCCATTTCAGTTTATCTCCTCTTCCTCCTCCTCCTCTCCTCCTCCTCCTCCTCCTCCTCCTCCTCCTCCTCCTCCTCCTCCTCTTACATCTCCTCCTCCTCCTCATCATCATCATCATTCTCTTCTCATAGCTTCTAACCACTTCATCAACTGAGCTATACCATCATCACTTACATGTCCCTCTTCTTGGTTTCACATTACAGTCAAAACTTTTTTCCAGAGTAACAATGTATTTTTATGTAGTCAGAGTGTCTGGCTTAAAGAAGTACTCTCCTGCTGACTTATTCTTCTCTGTCTGATCAAGAGCTTTCATTGGCTAAAGACTCATGAACAAAAAAGTTGAACAAAGAACCCCTCCGATTTATTACCTCCACACTTGAACCAGCATATGGCACTGACACAAGGACTACACAAGAATACCTTTTCAGTAACAAGAAAAGTGGTCAGAGCAATGCTGAAACAGCTGGATTCTGTGAAGACCTTCTGTTTTATCAGAAGAAGAATGCCTGCTTAAGAGCCTGGTTTTGCTCTTCTGTCTTCAGTTTGTATTACTCCATTTTTACTTCTTTGCATTATTTGAACTCTGTTATCCAAATGGCTATCATGAGAGGTGTGCTGTGGATATCGCTCTGTATGCTGTGAATGTGTTGCTCTGATTGGTTGATAAATAAAAAGGTGATTGGCCAGTAGCCAGGCAGGACTATGGGGGTGGGTAAACAGACAAGGAAAATTCTGGGAAAAGAAAGGCTGAGTCAGTAGACTCCAGCCTGCTGTCCAGGGAACAGCATGTAATGGGCACACAGGTAAAGCCACAGAATACATGGCAACATATACATTAACAGAAATGGGCTAAGTTTAAATGTAAGAGCTAGTCAGTGGTAGGCCTGAGTTAATGGCCAAGCAGTTTTAATCAATATAAGCTTCTGAGTGATTATTTTATAAGTGGCTGTGGGGATTGTGGGGCTGGGCAGGGTGGGAGAAAACTTCAGCTACAGAGGTGAATTTAAGGATACTGTGTAATTTATACAGACAAAAACCATTTGTCACAGGATTACAGTGGTCATGTATTATGGCCAGGATTGTAATTTTTGTTAGTATAGAATCTCTTCAAAATGATTAGCTACCAATCCTTTTATTCTTAGACATGACAGAAGAGGGACTCACCTTTCAGTTGAATTGAAGTAAATGAAGTACAAATTCTATAACTGGATATCTTAGTTTGAGTTCTCATAAAAAGAAAACACTAAAGTCACAGCCTAAATATAAGTAATTCATTTGGAAGGTAGTGATAATAAGGACTAATAGACTAATAACAGAGTTAGATAGATAAGTGAAGATGGCCAATAGTCAGTGGCCACTTTATTCAGTTACCAGCATGAGTAAAGGGCTCTTAATCCCACTAGGGAATTATAGCAGTGTGTGTAGGATGCCTATCTCAGCTTTCTTCCCTTTGGCAGCAACAAATAATGGACAATGATGGGTTAGACAGTGCAATTCTATTCTTAAACACTGTTTTCTGCTGCATGCTTTGGTGGGGCTCCTACAACCTCCTATAAAGAATATACAAATGTAAATGGCTGAAATTTGGGCTATCAGAGGATTATGGAGGCCATCAATAATGTGTGTTGTCTTGTATCACTTTAGCAAAGTTACTCCATTTTTGACCACCCCAGTTTCCTCAGATGAATAACATTTGTAGTGGAAATATCACGCAACCATTTAATGGAGAGTGATAAATTAATGTTTAAAATGTATGGCAATAATTTTGAGAAGACTGGAATTGCTTCATTAAAATTCTGAATGTGTAGAACTTTAAAGAGCCTTCTATGCAAATGTACAGCGGGGGAAGGAGCCCATGTATTTGAGAAGCACAGAGAAAGTTATTATGAGGTAAAATTATGACCAAAAGAGATCCTGGTCCAAATGAGTTCAAAAGGCAGGCCAAGGATAAGTCACAGAAAGTCTCTTAGATAGTGGGATTTACTTCAAGTCTATACTTTAGCAGCTTCATGTGACTTTGTACACTTGAGAGATCATGTTTCCACAGGGTAGAGGCACAGCCACCATCAGAGAGCATTTCTAGAAGCATCTTATGGAGTGAGTTATTGTTTGTAATCAACAATAATGAGATTCCCTGATGGAGTAGACACTCGAAGGATTATGATTCTAGTGCTAGTTAATTTCATTTCTAAGGTAAGTTGGGAATTTTTGAAATCAACACAAATCTCAAATTTAAAAACTTCTCCTAAGAGATTATTTTTTTAATTGTGAAACATAATATATTGAAACAATAGAACTGAGTTTCAGTTCTTTAAAAGGAAGTTTATTTGAGAAGAACATTAGCTATTGGAAGTCTTTGAAACTAAAAAAAAAAAGAATGTCTCTATGGCTAAAAAACATGGAAAGTAAAAGAATCCCAAAGACTATTGGCTATCGCATTGCCAATAAATGTTTTCTGGCACATACAGCTATGTCATTAAAAGAAACACTGAAGATGTATAATGAAGACTGTTGGACACATATCTCCAGGAACATAATAATAATACATTATATAAAACACACACTCCAAGAATTAAATTGTAAATCTTTGGTGTTGTTTTAAGGCTTCTAATACCCCTGCCTCATCTTAGTTGCTGATGATTTTGCTTCTTACTTCATAAGGAAGCATCTTTTCATAAAAGAACACAATTTATCATTTATACACCCTTATTTCTTGTTACTTGCTATGAAGTCTGTTTTCAGTAAAACCATCTCTAGTACAACCTTCCTTGTCTTAGTAGGAAATAATTCCAATTATTTTATTTTTATTCCATATTTATTTTTATTTTTTTAGGCAGAGCAAAATACACAGAGCCATTTTAAACCATTTATCACATTCCCTGTTCATTGTGAACCTTCACAGTTAATTGATTCAACCTTCAAGCATCCAGAATACTTCCCTTATAATTCAATGTATTTTTCTAGTCTGAACTATTACATTCATGTCTTTCATTACTCTTTTTCTCTTCCTTACCTACAACAGAAGGATACTGCATGTTCTTGCAGGGGAATAGCAGCGTTCAAACATATTTTTGATTGTTATAAATGACAAACAGGGAATTATAGGAATCTGCTGGGTAGAAACCAGAAATGCTATTAAATTTCCATAATGTGTAGTCTAGTTTCCATAATAAGTAATTTTTAGGCTCAATGTGGTTTCAAAATTGAGAATCAGTGGTCTGTGACTTATTTTCAAATCAGCCAATGGAGTGAACTTGTGTGGGGCCTAAGAATTTCCAATGATTCTCCAGTTTCTCTAGGACAAAATCCCAATTCCAATTACTTTTACTTATCCACAAGCTGCTGGAATATATGATGGTACTTCTCTGCCCCAGGCCACATTTTTCTCTTTGTCTTTATAGGTAGAGTACCACACCACTGGGCTTTGGACATCCAGGTTCATCCAGGACTTTCAGACTGACTGTTCTCTCTGGTGAGTCACACTCTTACCAGATACTCACAGTGCCATCTCCCTCTGCTACTTCATGGTTTGTACCAAAGACACCATTTCACTTCACTGTCCCATTAATGCTGAGCACACCCCAGCATGCCCTGTTTCACTTGTAGATGCTTTTCCCATAATAATTATTATGAACTAAATTGTATTCCCCAAATCTACATATTGACATCCTGACTCCCAATATCTCAGAATGTGACTTCACTTGGATATGGTGCATTTAAAATAACTAAGCTAAAATGAAGTAAAGGAGACCGTATTTTACCATGACCTGTGTCCTAATGAAGAGGATACAGGCTGCAGAGGGAAGACACTGGAAGAAGAAGCCACTATTTACATGCCTGAGAGAGAGAGGTACTCTAAAAAGCACCTGTCCTGTTCAGGCTTTGATGTCAGAGTTCCAGAGTGTAGGATTCTGAGAAAGTGAATTTCCATTGTCAAAGCCATATACAGTGTGGCACTTTGCTATAGAAGCCCCAGAAATTAGTGTGGTAATTATTATCTTCTATGGCACAGCAGAGTTTAATGTTTTTATTTATTTTATTATTTTTGTTTTGGTTTGGTTTTTTGAAATAGGGGATTTCTGTGTAGTTTTGGTGCCTGTCCTGGATCTCACTCTGTAGAACAGGATGGCCTAGAACTCATAGAGATCTGCCTGGCTCTGCCTCCTGAGTTCTGGGATTAAAGACACATGCCACCATCACCCAGCTGCACAATTTAATCTTAAAGCATACTTGTTGCTTAGCTGCTGCCTTCTTAGAATTAATTGTAATCTCCATGGAGGCAAGGCATTTGTTCCTTTTGTTTGTCTCAGATGTGTAGATTTGTTCTTTTCAAAATTAAAGGCTTTGAGATGAGCTACAGTGTGATGAAGGGAATTAAAATGGCTTACCTGACATTATGGCAGACAATGAGTAGCAGAGGCAGTAGAAACTATAGTGTCCCTCATAGGCTGCTGTTTTGACTGTGCAATTGCCATGGCACAAATAATTGCAAAATGCTAGGCCATGTTCATTCAATGAACAATCTACGATTCATTATCGGATTCCCTGTCCCAATATCTTTACACATACGAGCAATGAAGGCAGAGAACTCAAGTCTTCCACTGCTCTAAAAATATGCTTTAATTACTTGTGAGGAATAAAATACAGACACATATTCATGAGACAGTGCTGTTGAGTGGTAAGTGACAGAAAACTCAAATACAACCCTGTGTTTGTGCACATGTGCATGGGTGACACATATATGTTTCCATGCGTATACAAGTGTGCTCTCCTGCACATGTGAATGCAGAGACCCGAGGAGCTAAAGAATCTTACTCTTTCACTCTCTACCTTATTCCCATGATAAAGGATCTCCCAGTGAAACTGAAGTTCCCTGATTATCTTCTGAGCTGTTTACCAATTCCTCTGGTACCTGCCACTCTCTGAGGCAGGGTTACAGGCACAGGTCATCACTCCCAGCTTTTTACAAGGGTGCCAGGGATCAAAACTCATGCTCTCATGCTCTAGAGCAAACACTTTTACTGACTGAG